>JALRMK010000020.1:176697-346102 GCA_026119845.1 Pezicula carpinea
GTATGTTACCTGAGTCGGAACTGGGTAAGAAGGAACCGTGGCCGTGTATGTCCCTGGCGTAGCAGATGCTGCACAATATGGTGAGCCTGGACAAGCGTATGTTACCTGAGTCGGAACTGGGTAAGAAGGAACCGTGGCCGTGTATGTCCCTGGCGTAGCAGATGCTGCACAATATGGTGAGCCTGGACAAGCGTACGCTACCTGAGTTGGGGCTGGGTAAACAGTTGCCGTGTAGGGCCCTGGAGTGGCAGATGCTGCACAATATGGTGAACCTGGGCAGGCGTATGTTACTAGAGTCGGGGCTGGGTAAGAAGGAACAGTGGCCGTGTAGGTTCCTGGAGTAGCAGATGCTGCACAATATGGTGAACCTGGACAAGTGTATGCTACCTGGGTTGGGTATGGGTAGGCAGGAACATTATCGGTATAGGTACCTGGTGTAGCGGTTGCGGGACAGTAAGGCGAGCCTGGGCAAGTGTATGTCGTTGGGTAAGCGGGAACAGTCTGTGTGTATTGCCCTGGTGTGGCAGCTACCGGACAGTATGGTGAGCCTGGACAAGTGTAGGTGACAGTTCCTGATGCTGGATACGTTGGTAAGGAACCTGCAGGAACAGTGTACGTGCCTGCTGTAGCAGTGGCCGGACAGTATGGGCTGATTTTGCTGTCAGCATTCACTTGTTCTACAAATAGGAGAGGATGGGACAGTATTGTAACACAAACCTTCCAGGGCAGACATAAGTACTGTAAGGAGGAGCTGTGACAGTAACCGTCTGGCCAGCGGGATAAGTGCCAGGAGCGATGCCAGTCGGACAAGAGGGAGATCCTTGTTCAGAGTAAGTGACATGAGTCCACAGCAAGTTTGGGCTTAGAAAGTACTTACCAGGGCAGACGACGTTGGAACCTCCTCCAGGGGGAACTGGAATGGTGTAAACGGAAGCTGTAGGTTTAGCATAGCCATCATTGTTGTCGACGACAACAAGTCCTGATGATGTGGCAACGGGGCACGTAGGGCAAGGAATGGTGACAGTGACGGTTGGTTCGCCTTTGCAAGCTGTGCAAACCGTTGTAGTCGCAACGAATCCAGGTGGCGGAGTGGCGGAGTTGATCGGAGTGGTACCAGTGCAAGTTTGACTGAGAAGGTATGTCTAATCTGTCAGGTAAACAATCAAAACAATACGCTAGAAAATGCTCACAACACTAGAGATACCAGTTGGGCAGACGGAAGCATAGACAGTTTCGTACGTGGTCACATATGCCCCTCCTGTAGACTTGGCTGCATCGCAGACAGGGCAGTAGGTTGAAGTGATGATGGCAGTGATTGTCGAGGTGCCTGGGGCGATCGAGGTTGTAGTGCAGCCAGTGATATTTGCAGCAAATTGAGCTGAAACGCACGATGCCGCGAGGGCACCGAGCAAAGCAGCGGCTCTCATGGTGTTGGATGCTGCGAACAAAGTTGTCTGAAAAACGAGTGAAAGTGAGAAAAGTCTCGAAGAATTGGATCAGGAGAGGTGTTTGTCAATGAAGCTGGCTGATGGCGATGAAGCCTATCCAGGACGGACACACTCAAGGCTTATATATTCGCAAGAGATTGCAGACACCTGGTGTACATTGACTGCTGTCAATTGAAGCAATCTCTCTTCTCGTCGTTGAGAATGTACGCTGTGTGAAGCTTTTCTACCAGGAATGAAACTTACCCTTCGTATAATATCTGAGAAAGTTCTCTAGATGACTACAAGCTCAACTCACCAGCCACTATGTGTGGCTACTTCCTTTGCGAAGCCTAGTGCTCTCTAGAAGCACCGGACTGAAGAAGGTATTGAATCATGAGCCCATTCCGGAACCTGGGTTCTAAACTCGTTCGGGAGAATGTATTGCTTGCTAAGTATAGCATGCTTTCCCTCTACCACTTGGCCACTAGTTGGGGGAGCGCCCCGAATGATTCATATGCCATATATGTGCAGAAAGTGCTGTGAGGCGAAATGAGCGTTTGCAGTAGATCCTCTGCAAACGGGCGTCGCTTATAATATGGAGGTAACGCGCTCAGCCATAACTGTATGCTCAGAAGCTATCAAGTTGACTGCAAAACTGGTCGAATACGAAGGGGGAATACGTGGCAAGTTTTTATGACGTACAACTGAATTCGGATTCTTCCCCTACGCACAGTTGCACCTGGAGGTCAAAGAATGGCACTCCACCACCGAAAGATGGCCAAGGAAGAGGTCATCTACCGAAAGCTCTCTGAAGCATCACCACTCACCATTCATGATCAGGTAGGACTTCTGACATTTTGCTGCTTTCGAATTTCTCATTCAATGTCATGCCAACTTCTTGCTCTCCGGCTTTGCTTGAACGCGTCGCGATGAAGGTTAGGCATAGAGAATGGGGTGAGAATAGGGTTTGGGCTGAAAGGAACCGAGCACCCGTTGAAGAAGAAGTATCATGCCCCCTGCATAGGCTTTCTGGACTATCATCAGCATCATTTCTGCTGCACTCCGCTTGCATACCACAACCAAACCTTCCTCGATCTGCCATCAGAGAGTCACTTCCTAGAAGTCCGGAAATGGCCGAGTAGTCTCTAAGGAGTCAGCACAAGAGCTTAGCGAGTTTCGGCAAAGGTCTTTTTATCACTTGGTTGAACTTATAGGCAACCGAAACCAGAAGCAATCCCCCCCCCCAAAATAGTCACTCAGAACGAGTCCCATTACACAGTGTGTCTTATTTCCTGTTGACAAAGCTATTCTTACCCGAGAGACTTGCTTCAATCAAGGAATTGCAATGTCCACCAGTTCGGGTTTTGGTGCGAGCCACATATAAACTTACACTGAGTTATGTGCACCTTCCTCGAAACTGACTGGCGCACATATACATTCCTGTTTGCGATATCCCTCTCCTTGTGCGGGTTTCCCAAGACTATCAAGAGTTGCGCTGCAAATCCTCGTGGCAATTTCAGTTCGTCATCATTTCGCCATCTTCGGGATATAAAGTATGCACATCTTCTATACAAACTTTTCTCACCATTTCCTCAACAGCTATCTTCATTCGTTGCAACTAATTTCACTTCCATATGTTTCATTAGCCCGTACCATTTTAAACCCTCCAATTAAACTCTAAATCACTTGCAAGTATGTTCTTCAGAAACCTCGTGGCTCTTATCTGCGTGGCTGGTGCTTTGGCAGCAACACCTGATGAAAATTATCGACGAGATGCCTGTGTTGTTGTTGGTACAGGAGGTGGCGAGAGTGGAAGTGGAACAGGGAATGGGATTGGATCTGGGAGTGGAACTGGATCTGGGAGTGGAACTGGATCTGGGAGTGGAACTGGATCTGGGAGTGGAATTGGATCTGGGAGTGGACCTAGTGGAAGTGGTTATTCCATAACCTACGTTTACATTTCTGTCCAAGTCGTGTCATACCCAGTCTCTATCAGTACTTACGTCTCAGCCAACGTATGTGCAGCCTGCCTTTCCTCAATTCATAACTCAAACACTAACGTTGCTTTTCCTAGACCATAATCAATATCAATGGCGGAGTAAGTCAAAATTAGCTCGATCTTTTAACATTCGCTGATGAATTCTTAGGCTACGATCAACGTCAACAACGCCCCAACATATCTCGACACAACCGTTACAGCAACCTCGACCACTACAATCATCTCCACAGTGACTGTATCGATAACAAATGGAGTCACAGTCACTCCTATTCCGCCCCCAATTCCTTTCATCATCGCCGCAAGGCCCATCGTACTGGCCAAGCGTCTCACCAAGCGTCAAGCCTTTACCCAAAGCTTCGTTGGACCAAATGGCGTATCCACGACAAACTGTTCCGCAGCATCAGTTTTCACCATTGAGGATGGTCATTTGCTTGCTAATGGCGAGCCAGTAACTACTAATACTGGCACCTTGTCCATGCCTCTAGCTGCATCTCCCATCATCGGCAACATCTCCACTTCTTTCTCCATCTCCAACGACATTCTCTCCTGGAAAAATTCCGCATTCTTGAATGGAACGGCATCATTCTGCAACTATAATGGTACCACCGAGGCACTCTTCATCATTACCAACACTACCAGTGTCTGCACACCAGTTCTACTCACTACTATCCCAGCTTCCGAATGTGTCGTCGGGGTCATTGAGACCAGCACATCTTCGTCTTCGACTTCGAGCAGTTCGAGCACAAGGAGCACATCATCTGATCTGTTGACCACCAGTGTGACAGTAACATCTACCATGGATTCTGCTTCGACTACTGCTTCTAGTTCTGCTTCGACTACTGCTTCGAGTTCTGCTTCGAGTTCTGCTTCGAGTTCTGCTTCGGTCTTTGTTTCGACCTCTGCTTCATCTTCTTCGGTCTCTGCCCCCGCCACATTTGTGACGATAACCACCACGGACTTACCAACGGAGCTGCCAACAACATCATCTATTCCCACAGAAATATCCACGGACTTACCGACAGACCTCCTCACTAAATTACCCACCGACACAACCACATCTATCAGTCTTTCTACCGATGTCACAATCCAAACTAACACAGTCTTGCCCACCGAGACACTAACGACTACTGGCGAGCCCAGCCTCTCGACCTCCCCTGCCAAGAAATACTAAACTAAGGATCGATGGAAGGATTCTAGCTCTTGGCTTAACTGATATGGCGGTATATTTATGAAGATTTCATGGCGGGATACAGTAATTGAGGTTATCAGGCAATGTTGAAGTATGTTATGTGTTGTATGAGCTTTCAAGTAAATAAGTAGGTATTTAGTGCACTTTTAATTATGAACTTCGAGTTTGGAGACATTACACTTTCTTGTCACCAATTGCAAAGTCGTAATCATGATGAATAAACTGTTTAATATAGTTTCATTGGATATCCTACTTCACGTTATCATTCCCACTATTCGCATCTCTAACACGAAGCGAACCGTCTAAAGACTGCTCTCCTGTGTAAGCAAACTTTTAATAACGTAACGCTTCTCTAGAATAAGCACCCATAAGAACCCACTAAATTCTCGTTTTAGAACTTATCTTGCTGTTTTCCTTCTCTAGATTTAACCTGGCTGTGCTGTAAATGTCGTACGTACTGTGCATGGCGTTTTTTAAGCGATACAAATGCAGAAAAGAATTGAATATATTGAGACCAAATCTTCCAAATCACCATGTTGAAGCCTCGTCATATATACCAAAGTGATACTTTGTGCATAATTAACTTGGTTTTTTACTTTGTTGGCAGCGTGAAAGTGTTTAGACTACCTGATAACTAAGTTGCCATTAGTTTGCTGTTTTGTAGAGTAAAGATACGTGATAAGTGAGATGTGAAGATTGATTGAAAATGATATATGAATGTATCATTGCATGAAATCACTATAAGGCAATGAGAAGTATATGGTTTGAGAAGAAGAGCTCAGCCCTCTCCCACCAGAAGAGAGAAGCGGGGGGTTTCTTAACGATACATTAAAACAGCGTTTCCTAAGATCGAATCAACCATATAGGCTGATATCAAGACCTGAGACTAATTCCCTGGATCGTGGAGTTATTTTATGGACTAAGATTCCGTCCTTGATAAGCACGATCAGAAATTGCTGTATCCAGCTTTTCTTTCCCATAGCGAAGAGGATAATCATGCATGCTGCCCTTCACCATTTGAGGTACAAGTTTCTCCGACTCAACCATTCAGTTCTTTCACCTCAATTTGAGACTGAATATCTCCAAGCATTTCCAAAAATCGATTGTACACAAATGACTTCATCTCATGAAAGTCTGTGGTCGAGAAGCAATGGCTTACAATTTAGTGCCCTATGATAATGACAAAGCCTACAGTGTAAAAACCAATTTCTCGCCGGAAACCTTGCCCTGTTTCATAGCATCCATACCGCTGAGAATCCCCTCAAGCCCCTCACCATACTTGTTAACCGAAGGCCTATGGGCTTTGATAGCTTTCTTCTCCAACAACCCACGAGACATTTCCCAGAACATCTTCCCAAACTCGAAGTCTTCGGGCTTAGCTGGAATATCCGTAGTTCCGAACTTGAAGGACTCTCCAAACACTGTGTATCCCAGCGTTGACTTCACCTGCACCTTGGGGTTGATCTCTTTGACCTCGGTCTCAGGGACGGGAAGCAAGGTCGAGTAAACGCCCCCAGCGTCTGCCATGGCCGCTACAGCAATTTTGGGGCTGGAACCTTCGGCAACGCAGTCGAAAGCATAAGCGATGGAGCTCTTGCTTGCTTCTTTGATGTCTTGAGCGCAAGTCGGGGAGGAGTAGTCAAAGACGTGATCCGCTCCCAAACCCTTCACATAGTCGAAGTTGCGAGGAGAACATGTTGTGAAGACCTCGCATCCAGATAATTTAGCATACTGGATAGCGAGTGAACCTGTAGCAGTGGAACCACCGTAGACGAGAAGTGGAATTTTCTTGCTTGAAGGCTCAGTTGGCAATGGCAGTTGAAGGCTTTGATAGAGACCTTGTCCAACACTAGTATTTCCATTACTTCTTTTCCTGACGATGTGCATTGAAGGGAAACTAACGTTGTGATACCAACTCCTAATGTCGCAGCCTCCTCGAAGCTTATGTTGTCGGGAATCTTGATCTGAACGTCTCCTTTTGCAGTGATGTACTCACCGAAGGAACCATGGTCATGATTAACCTCATTACCACCGTGACAAAAGCCAGTCACTTTGTCTCCCTTTTTGAAGTCTTTTGTGACCTTGCTGCCAACCTCTTCGACAATACCACTGTAATCTGCTCCTGTGTTAGCTGCCTGCAATATAGATCTCCTTCGTCAAGGTGAAGTTCCTAGCTCCAGCCCTCATTGCGAGTGAGCTCATGGACAAAGCCACAGCTGTCTTCCATCACAATTTTCAACATAGATTTCATGGATTGCGAGACTCAGAAGTAATGGGATAGTTCCTGATAACTCACCACAACCGATGCGTGCTCCTTTGGAAGTTATCCACTCCACATGCTTCCAGTCGGTAGGATTCAATGCCACTGCCTTGACTTTGACAATAATGTAATCATCGCGGAGTGTAGGAATTGAGCACTCCTCCTTCGCTGCTTCTCCTGGCTTTGTGACAACGATTGCGTGGTTCTTTGACATGATGAAAATATGGTATGAAGGTTCTTGTTTATAAAGATGTGATGTAGATGGACTGTGAATATCTAAGCAAGGCGCAAGAGGAAGTACCTTAGGCAGGTCACCAGTAGCGGGTGGAGGTGATTGATTATAAATTATTTGCTCCCTTACCTCCGGGCACGGCTTCTACAAAATGCTGCGAGATTCCAGCCTTTCTGGAAGAATGACTCCATGTTGTTTGCACGGTACCCCACTCCTGGTACCTCCACCACTTCTATTACTGTCCAATACTGACCTCATGATGGTCCTGAATCCTGGTAATCCACCATCACTCGTCACCCCGGCATTTCTATGTGTCTACCACTTTTACCAAATAGCATGAATGCACCTCGATCGTTACGACAAGGAAGTGGAAGTGGAAGTGGAAGTGGAGGTACAAGTACAAGTACAAGTACAAGTACATATCGTACATACCTAGGTACGTAAGTACTGAGGGGGAGAGTGGCCAGCATACACCGAGGCCAAGTCGGAGTCTGTTTTGTCGACCGAACAATACTGTAGGCAACAACCAAAACGATGTCTCTTCTTCTCATCAAGTGGCAACACTACAATTGACAAATGTGCACTCGTATCTCGTGGGGCCCCAACGTTCCCACTTCAGGCACACCTACAGACTGTCTGCCATGCATGAAGACACTTCTAGAGTTGCCTTCAACCTCGAGACTTGTCGTGCCAGAAACATCATGACATCTCCAGGAACACTGACAGACCGACAGACGGCGTGCGATGTAACCAGGCCATTGCCAGGTACAATGCTTCGTGCGCGGGTACTTGTACTTGCTTGTGCCTTGGTCATTACGGCGCCTCTCACCTCTCATGGCATGGCGAGCAAGGGAAGGGTGAAGGTGAGCAGTGAGCTATCACAACAACAATACGACGCGCCGCCAAACACGATGGTCTGATTCGTTGCCGTGGCACACGACGCATTGTTCGTGGCTGAACTGGTCATGGCATGGTGACTGACTGGCTCGTGGCACGCAGCCAGCCCCCTTTCAATCGGTTGAACCACCTGTGTCCGGCATTATTGGTGTCCACCATTCTGGTTGGACCAACCGTCGCGCTGAAGCAAGAAATCCAAGCCTTCGTCCTGTACTGTACGTTATGTATGCATCACCGACCGAACACACCCAATTGTCACCCGTCATTCGACCGCTCAATCACTTCTGTTGATCGATTTGAAGGACGAAGTTGCGGTGAAGGAACACATTTGTGGACCTTTGGCTCTGCGAGATCCTCCTTCAGGAGTCCTGGAGTCCTGGTCGGCCATCATCTGAACTGCAGCTACCCGCCGCTTCCAGAAGGCCGAGTTTGTAAGGTTGTGTTGTACAGCGTTGGCGCAGTAATCACTATGTACATACAGGAGGGAAGAAAAATCTAGAAACTCTGTCCTCCACCTAACCATCCTATACTCAGAGGTGAATTCACTTCTGTGTATCTGAGGCACGGACGAGCATTTGTACGGTCGCATCCAGCAGCCCTTATCAGAGCGCGTGTGATACACACGCAAAGATTCCCCTTCGTCTCTCGGAGCTCAGTGTCTCAAAAAAAGGTGGCAGGGGGCTCTGCGGGAAGATCCAGTCGCGCGCCCTTACCTCTGCCTGCGAGAAGAATCTGTCCCTTCATACCGACGACGACGACGACGAGAACGATCCTTCACATCTCCATCTACTACCACCTGCGCTCCCTTCACCGTGTTACCGTCCGTGGTGCCCGTCGAGCACAATTCGAACCATCACCGCCCCTCGAACCCTCTTCTCTTTGCGGATCTCTCCTTGCGCCACTTAACAGCATCCCTTACCCCGAGCACGTAGTCGTCCTGATGAGTCTGGAACCTATCTTCGATCACACGAGCTCGAATATCCACAATGGCAGCAGTCGATGTTTTGCGGTACCCCGCAAGCGGGAGCGATTACAGTCGGAGTACGGCCTGGGATGAGGAAGATACCCAGATAAGGCTGAAGTTCATTGCGAGGGCATGGATGGCTTTACGCCGTTCAAGGGAACCTAAGGATGCATTGTGGACAAAACTGGTACGAATTTGGCCGTTTCCTCAAGACGCCCTCGCTGCGGCTGCAATGACATGGCTAATTGTCTGTCGTGCAGCCGCTACTGCACAGCGGCGAGCACGGCGGTGTGAGAACGCATCCCCGACCCAGAAGTTAACGTGTATCTATAGAATGTATCTCCGCAATTGGCACCTACGTGGCCACGCATCTGGAACCAACGACCTCTGAAAGCACCCAGCTGCTCGCCAAAATGGATACATTCCGTACCGCAACCAGAAGAGCCAGCATCTGAACTACACGACTGCACCAACACGGATGCTCTCGCCCGAAGTTACACGGGTGACTCAATAGAGATACCGACTCTCCCTCGAAGCTCGAAAGAACCGTCAGACAAGCCGTCCCTTTTCTATGATCCTAATATGGCACCGGCAGTGAACTTTGGATTCCAAGACGGTTTTAAACAAGCTGCCAAGAAAAAGAAAGCCGGAAAGGCTGCTGCTGCTGCGCCGTCCAAGGGGGCAGACGATGATGGAGGCGACGGAGCAAAGAAGGACGACGGCGAAGGCAGTAATGGCGGAGATGCCGGTGCCGGTGCCGGTGCCGGTGCTGGTGCTGGAGCTGGTGCTGGAGAGGGTGGTGACAAGAAAGATGAAGGAAACGGAGATGATAAAGCCGGCGGTGCCAATGTCGACGATGGTTGGGATAGCTTTGCACCGGCGAAGTCCAAGAAGAAGGGAAAGAAAGGCAAAGCTGTTGAAGAACCCCCTCCCCCTCCAGCTGAGCCTCCGTTCGACACTTTCGACGACATAAAACTCGACGATAATGCGCCGATCCTGGATCTGAGCTTCGATACCGGTACAACTACAAAGACTTCAGGCGGGGGTGGGGGTTTCGGATCATGGGGTAGTAGTTGGAATACTGGCACGGGGACCACCACAACAAGTACCTGGGACTTTTCCGCTAGCACATCAGCAGTACCAGATGATAAGGCCAAGGATGAAGTCGAAAACAATCCATGGAGTGCGAAACCTGGAAAGTCAAAGAAAAAGACCGGAGCATTCACATTCGGGGACATTGACGAAGTACCAGCTAAGCCAGAGGAGCCTGGCCCGCCAGCAGGGGATGATGATCTTGGCTTCAGCTTTGGCTCCTTGAAAAAAGATAAGAAGAAGAAGAAAGGTGCTGCTGCTATTGCCGAAGTAGTTGAAGAGCATAAGGAGAAGCCGACTGCTGCTGTAGAGGAACCCCCAGAAGATGATTGGGGAGGAGGTTGGGGTATTACTAGCAGCCAAAAGAAGAAGGGCAAAAAGGGTGCTGACCCCGAACCTCCACCGCCACCGCCTGAACCTGAACTCGAGAAGCCGGCCGAGGATGATGGATGGGGAAGCTTTTCAATTGGAAAAAACAAGAAGAAGGGGAAGGGTGCGGTTGAAGAACCCGCCAAGGTTGAAATAATCCCTGAGCCTAAACCTGAACCCGAGAAGCCGGCCGAGGATGATGGATGGGGAAGCTTTTCAATTGGAAAAAACAAGAAGAAGGGCAAGCATATCATTGAAGAACCGGTAAAGACTGTGGAACTACCAGTGCCGGAGCCCAAGCCTGAGCCCGAAAAGCCTGTTGAGGAAGATCTTGGAGGATGGGGAAGTTTCTCTACAAGCAAGAAAGACAAGAAAAAGAGCGGCAAGAATAAAGAAGCATCACCCCCGCCTATTGTCGAAGCTACTCCAATTGCTGAGGTCCTAGAACCCGCCGGCAACGATGACTGGATGCAATGGGGAAGCAAGAAAGAGCCAGTCAAGGAACCGATTCCGGAACCCGAGCCTCCTGCCGACGATGGTTGGGGATCCTTTGGGACTGCTAAGAAAGACAAGAAGAAAGGTAGCAAAACTTCTAAAGCGCTTGTGGAAGTTAAGGCCGAAGAACCAGAACCCGTTCGTGCACCAACCCCACCACCAGCGGTCCCTGAAGTTGGAGATGATGATGGTGGCTTGGGAGGCTGGGGAGCTACTACTTCAAAAAAGGACAAGAAGAAGAAGGGAAAGTCTTCTATGTTTGACTGGGCGGATCCTGTTCAAGAAACAACCAAACCGGACGTTATCGAAGAACCTAAGGTCGAGGAACCCAAACTATCCACCAAGGACAAGAAGAAGGGTAAAGGCAAGAATGCCCCAGTCGAAGTTGTTGAGGAGATACCAGCGCCTGAACCGGAACCGGAACCGGAACCTGCGGCTGAGCCTGAGCCTGAGAAGCGAGCAGAAGATGATGGTTGGGGAAGCTGGGGAGCTACCAGCAATTCTAAGACCAAAGATAAGAAGGGTAAGAAAGGTATCGTTGAAGCTCCACCACCTGCACCAACACCTCCGGCTATGGATCTCACGGAACCCGAGGCAGATACATGGGGATTTGGCTCCACCAGTAAGAAGAGCAAATCCAAGGAGAAGGAACCCCCGCCACCTCTTAAACTCACCAAGAAGGAGCAAGAAAAAGCCGACAAGCTGGCAAAGAAAGCCAAGGAGAAGGCCGATGCTGAGGCCGAAGAAGCTGAGGCCAAGGCCGCCGAAGAGGCCGCTAGGCAAGCTGAAGAAGACCAAAGAATTGCTGCAGAGCAAGCCGAGCAGGCCGCAAAGGACGCGGAAGAAAAGGCTAAGGCAGATGAAGCAGCTGCAGCGGCCAAAGCCTACTCGAGAATGACTAGTAAACAGAAAAGAGAATTCGATAAGGCAAAGTTGAAGAAAGAGGCAGAAGAGAAGGCAGCAGAAGAGAAGAAGGCGGCAGAAGAGAAGGAGGTAGAAGAGGCGGCGGCAGAAGAGGCGGCTAAGAAAGCCGAGGAAGCCGAAAGAATTGCTGCAGAGCAAGCCGAGCAGGCTGCAAAGGATGCGGAAGAAAAGGCTAAGGCAGATGAAGCAGCTGCAGCGGCCAAAGCCTACTCGAAAATGACTAGTAAACAGAAAAGAGAATTCGATAAGGCAAAGCTGAAGAAAGAGGCAGAAGAGAAGGCAGCAGAAGAGAAGAAGGCGGTAGAAGAGGCGGCGGCAGAAGAGGCGGCGGCAGAAGAGGCGGCTAAGAAAGCTGAGGAAGCCGAAAGAATTGCTGCAGAGCAAGCCGAGCAGGCTGCAAAGGATGCAGAAGAAAAGGCTAAGGCAGATGAAGCAGCTGAAGCGGCTAAAGCCTACTCGAGAATGACTAGTAAACAGAAAAGAGAATTCGATAAGGCAAAGTTGAAGAAAGAGGCAGAAGAGAAGGCGGCAGAAGAGGCGGCTAAGAAAGCTGAGGAAGATGCTGCTGCTGAGGCACTTCTTGCAGAATTTGAAGCTGAAGAGGCCGCCAAAGCCAAAGCGAAAGAAGAGAAGGAGGCCGCTGAGGCTGCAGTACCGGCTAAGAAATCATCAAAGAAAGACTCCAAATCCAGCAAAAAGGACGACAAGAAGTCAAAGTCGAAGGCTCCTACACCTGAGCCAGAACCTGCACTAGAACCCGAGCCTGAGCCCGAGCCCGAACCTGAGCCCGAGCCAATCGTCGAGGAGAAGCCGGAAGCATTCAGTTTCTGGGGTGCATCAAAGAAGAGCAAGGGTACTGAGGCATCCAAAAAAGAGGCGTTCGAGGAGATTGCGATTGCTGACAAAGCAGCGCTTCTGGAAGCATCTGGCGCGAAGGACATGACAACCTCATCTAAGTCCGCGCCGTCAACGAAGGCATCAATATTAACGAAGAAAGCTGTAGGAGGCAAGATAGCTGATCGTTTGAAGGCATTTGAGCCTCCCAAGGAAGACGAAGAACTCGCTCCACCTCCTCCCCCGCCCCCGCCACCCCAGCCCCCCACGCCACCAAAAGAGGAGAAAAAGAAATCGAAATCCAGCTCCAGAAAAGAAAAGGAAAAGGAACGGGAGACAGAGAAGTTTGTCGAGGTTGTCGAGGAAGAGAGACCGCCAACTCCCAAGAAGAGCTCCAGGAAGGCAGTCCCCGGTAGTTTCCCAGACGACGAGACTGTTGACTTCGAAGCTATGCCAACCCCCGAAAAGAAATCGAAGAAAAGCAAGACTTCTAGCAGCAAAGAGAAAGCTGCACCTCTACCCCCTCCACCCCCTCCTCCCCCTCCGCCACCCGAACCAGTTACTCCTCCGCCCGAGCCAAAATCCTCGAAGAAAGAACGTCCGCGTGTTGTTCGCGATGGAACTTCCTGGGGCGCATGGGCAGCAACGACTCCCAAAGATGCAAAGAAGTCTTCCAAGGACGACGAGAGAAGGTCGAAGGACCCTGACAGAAAATCCAGATCCAAAAGGCATTCCGATAAGGAAGAGAAGGACTCGTCTAAAGGCTCCTCGTCAGACAAGGCCGACAGTCGACCCCCGAAGTCTAGAGGCCTCTCAAGCATGTTCTCAAGTGCTCCGCCCTTGTCGCGCTCAAAGTCCACTTCTGAGAAACGGCCAAGCATAAGCAGGACCAGCTCGCGGCGACAATCTGTGGCCCTTGATGATTCTGGGTTGCTCTCCCCACCGCCAGAGATGTCATCCAAAGCAGCCAAAATGCTGGGTGCCACTCCAGGCAAGCTCTCTCGCAGCAAGTCTGAGAGGAAATCCAAATCACGTGGTATGCATCCACTTTCTTCCTCTGATTGCTTTATGGGAATGACTGACACGCAGCAATTAGGCATTGAGACTGACGACGACATAATCATGGTTGGTGACGATCTTGTGAGTCCAGCAAAATCAAGCCGCGACCGCAAAAGCAAATCAAAGGTAACTATAAACCCATACGTTATGGTTGCCCCGCCACCGGCTGTGCCAATGCCTCCGGACATGGACTTGCCAATTAGGCCATTTAAGAAGAGGACACCCTTTGGGAACGATTTCGGTGCTAATATGAGATCTTTCAAACAGGCTAAACAGGATGATGATATTGTCATGGTCGACGCTGGCGGACCGTCGGAAACCCCGGGACTTAAGAGATCAGATTCTAGCGCCAAGAAGGCGGGCCTGGGTGGAATGTTTGGCGGATTACTGTCGAAAGCACGTCCGGACAATAAACGCCGTGCAACCACTGTTACTGATGATGAAGGTATACGAGCGTTACGTCGCGAAGACCGCAAAGTTCGACGATCTGTAAAGAGCCCATCGAATGCGGAAGATGGGGATATCACTATGACCGGAGGTGCTGTTGAAGAGGACCAGGAGGCGAGAAGAGAAGCTCGACGGGCAAGGAAGCTGGCTGAAAAGGCTGCTGAAGAATCGAGGTTAGCAAAGGACCAGCAAAGGCGAGAGCGTCGCCGAAAGCAAGAAGAGGAGGCTGAGGTTCAGCGACAAGAAGAGAAGGAGGCCAGACGCAAAGCGAGGCGCGAGCAAAGGGCACAAGAGGAAGCAGAGCGACTAGCAGCTGAGGCCAAAGAGGCCGAAAGAGCAGAGCGAAGAAGGGCTAGACGAGCAGAAAAAGAAGCTGCTGCTCAGACCGAGGGAGAGGCAACGGAAGCCCCGCCCCGTTTGAAGAGATCCGATCGTAGGAGATCTCACATGGATGGCCCAACGACTGAGGATGAAGAAGAACGTCGTCGGAGGCGTGAAGAGCGACGTGCTATGCGCGCATCGGGAGAAGTTACTCCAAGGACCAGTAGACGTAAGTCTGCGCCAGTGGATAGCTACTTCGACGCTCGAAATGGTAGCAGAACGCGTGACCAGGAACCGGAGTATCTCCCAGCAGATGGACCCGTTTACCCTAAAGAATCCAAAAGGAGGAAACATGACAAGAAAGCCGGATGGCCTCATTCAGGAACAGATTCATGGGTGAAAGAGAATTCCGATGCACCACCACCACCTGATGACGCGCCCTACGAGGAAGTAAGGATAGATGATAGTTTTGCTGACGAGAACGCGCGAGCGAAATTGAGAAAGACGCGTCGGCACCGAACCGATGATAGCGAGGATCCAGAAGAACGTAGACGGCGACGTGAATCCCGCAGAGAGAGAGAAGCTGTGAAGAGTTCGGAAGGTAGTCAAGGACGATCTAGTCGCCGAGACTCCGGAATCATTGAGACACACGCCCCAAGTATGTCCAGGGGAGGCAGCTTCTGGAAGAAGATTGTTGGATAATGAATGAATGAATGAATAGATGATTGGAATGAAATGGAGTGGATTGAGCAAAGATGATTTGATTTTTCATGGACGTATAAGATACCTTTTGTTGCATTTTAGCGTGGTTTGGATTTACTGGTGAGAGTGTCTTGGACATTCAAGGCAATCGCGAGCGCATTCACCGGGAGTTCGAAGTCTGAGTTCGAAGTATTGGAATCCTGTCTGGCCGCTGGCGACTGCATTGGGAGGGCTTGATCTTGATCTAAACATGTTTACAGTATCTGCATACCCATCCATCCATGGTAGATTGATTAGGCGGTGGACGATTGGGCTGTTACTTATATCCTCTTTCTCAGAGATGTACTTTTTTGCTGATGCGCGCGCGGCTCAAGGACGATTCTCAACGATTATATTCTGTCCATAGCATAGCCAGCTTGAGCTACCAAAAGCAACAAGTTAATTGATTGGCGCTCACCATTAGTTTCTCCCGCTTCAAAGCAGAGCTCTGTGATGTCAAGTGCACTCACTATCCCTTGCGTTGTCCTATCTTAGTGGGTCCCGCTGGGCTCTATGCTCGTCCTATCTCAGTGCTAATATATAGGTAGGTTGTCCACAGCTAGAGAGTTGTATTTGAGCACCTGGTAGTTTCAAGGCTACTGACGGGCCACGAGTCGACGTGCTCTCTCCAATGACACGAAACACGAAACACGAAAAGGGAAGGTGAAGTGAGATAACGTGATCACATGCAATGCTGTTATCTCGTAGTAAGGGATTGCAACAAAAGGGAAAGGGTTCCCTCCGCGGTGCTCTACCGAGGGATGTACCTGCCTCTGCTACGGTCAGGAGTGGCCCAAGGGTCGTTTGCCTGGATTGGGAGTAGCGCCATTTGATCGACCCCACGCCACTTCTTCTCCAGATCGCCCTCTCGCTCTCACCTGACCTGCTTCTCCGGTCCTGTACGGCATTGGCCCAATCGGTCCAATACTACACCTCGTTGACATGTCCGCCTTCAGCCATCAACCATCAACACAGGCAAGTCCAGAATCCAGCTCTCTGGGTCATGCTGGGTCATGCGAATCCCGATTTCTTTTACCCTTTCGAGATAGCTACCTTACCTTTGACGTCCCCAACTATCTTGGTGTCGCAATCCATTGTTTAAGCCCCCGCTTCTTCTATCTGCACCCTCCTCAAATCAACTGTCGCGAGCTGCTGTACCTCACGATAAGACAGACATTCCCATGCTTTATATTCTCCCATTTCCCTTCCTTGCACTGCTCTGGACCTACTTGTGTTGCATTTCTTGAAGTCCTAGGTTCGTTGTATCAGCACCCATCAGCACCATCGCAACAACGTCCGACGAGAGACGAACAACCAACGCAGGCGCTACAACCAACCCATTGCTTCCTGTTCCGCCAAGCCCTGCTGCAAGTCATCCTTTCCAGAATCGCACAATGCATTTCTCGGGTGCCACTTCTAGCCAATGGCTCCTAGGTCTTGGGCTGGTGTTTTTATTATCCTCGGTCAGCACACTGCTTCTGAGCAAACGACAAAGAGATGCCGTACTAAATCGATTACATTTGCGTCAACGTCGTACCTCTGGGGCTTCAACTCCCCCACGGTCATTCTCACCGACTAAGGATGTCAAGCAGTCGATGTCTTCGAAGCCCGATTACAGAACAGCATTCCCACCCTCCAGACGCTCCGCTCTCACTGAACTTGCAGGGACCTCCACATCTTCCAACACAAATATTCTCAACGGCCCTGAACCATCTGTAGATTTTCTGATTAATGACCCATTGCCAACGACACGCTCTTTCGCTCTTGATAATTCTGTTCCCAAGTACACGCCAACCGGCTTCTCGACGGCAGAGATTCAGGCTATGGGCGACTTTCCAGACTATAGCGTCTTGAGTGGTGTTCCGCTTCCCAGACCTTACAAGAATTTTGATCCAGCCAAAGCGCGTTGCAGACCATACCGGCCATTCAGATGGGCATATCACCAAACTATGTGTAAGCTCATGCCCTCTACAACATATCAAATCATTTGACTAATATGAGGCAGCCTTCAACAAGATGGAGGTGGATTGGTGGCTAGAAATAGACAACGACTACGTTGCACGAATCGAAGAGCGTAAGGAAATTTATGCGAAGTATGGAAAAATGATCATGGATTGGCTGCCCGGCTCAGAGCTTGCATGCAAGGAACTGATGGAGATGTCCCTGCAATTCTATTGCGCAAGATACCCAACCTACTTCTCTTTGTCCGCTGACAAGAAGACGTTCCACAACGGCCTCCTCAACGAGGATACGGATATCAAGAGCCTGCATCCACTTCGCGTGCTTCTAAACAACGTTCCAGAAGATTTCGCCATTGTCCTACGCAACGAGAACGACGGCATGTACTATTTCCGAGCCGGTGTTGTCTGCAGCTCCTTGGGCTGGAACGTCGGCACAAAGATCGGCATGCAGCTTGAGGAGATTCACAAGCCGATCCCCGACTACAAAGAAAAGATGTCTTTTAGCATGGATCGCTACTTTAGCAAGATGCCAACCAACACTCCCATCCAACGAGGTAGCTGGGGGCTTGAAGTTGGAACGCCACTCTTTATGCCACCTGGGCACCCTCACGAGAAGCTTCGTGAGATTCAGAAGCCGGACTTGACAATCGATGAGTGCCACCTGAGAGTTGACTGGCAAACGTTGAGGAGGTTGCCCTTGAGCGCCGGGATTGTGTTCAACTTCACGGCCTTGTTCACACCGGTACCCGAATTCCGGAACGAGCCATATATTCCATCCCTGATACTCAAGATCTTGAGAGAGGGCAAGAAGAGCTTGATGGAATACAAGAGTACGTGGCACGTCGAGCACGTTTGTATTCCGGCCTTGGAGAAGTATGAGAAGGATCAAGAGACGATGGGATTGATCGTGCCGAACTGGGAGGTGGCAACGTTAGATGCCTACCCTTGGTTCGATGGATGGAAAGAAAAATGGGAGAAACAGCAGGGCTATGAGGGCATTTAGAGATCCATGGTTGATTTTTATGGCATATGAGGAGTACGGCAGTGGTTTTCGGTGGCGTTGCGCGCAAGGACATTTAAGCGCTCGCTCATTATTCGCTATGCGAGAAATTCTGGCAAAATATGATTTGATGAACGTCGAGGACTATGATCCTCTAGAAGTGACAATGTGCGTGAAACAAAAGACACAGAGAGAGGGAGAGACAGAAGAATATATATCATTTGGTACGATTGTGTGTGTAGTTCTCAGTTGTGGCCAAGATTGGTGGCGACGGACGCCACACCCCCATCAAAAGGTGGACATCCAAAGAACACTGTTGTTCATTCTTTGCGCCCTTGGACGTCTGTCATTTGTGCGGACAGACGAGCCGTTTCGTCTATCGACCGCGGGGAGCCTCCAGACAACAAGCCAAAAACATACATACGAGTACTGACATCACAAACCGAACCACAAGCCACGAGTCGGATCTCTAAGGCACCAAAGTCGCCCTTCTTCTTCGCCGTCGTCGTTGTTGTTGTGTAAAAAATGCTATAGAATAAGAAGAGCTCAATCGTTCCCCTGTCGCGGACACTGCTCCTGCAACTGCCATCCTTCATACTCCCTCCTCCCCAGACCACTCACTCTCCGAGCCAACCCCAACCCCAACCACAACCACCACTTGCCGCTGCCCTTGCCCTTGCCCAGCTTTCCCGATTATTGATCCTCTTCTTCTGGTCTCCCGTGCCCAGATCTTTGCATGCGCAGACGCAGATCTGGTGTTCCCCAAGAGCCATCTACTTCCTCGTCGGAGACGGCTCTCCGGCCCCCCGTTCATGACATGCGATTTGCTTCCTCCTCTTCCTCTTCTCCCTCTTCTTCTTCCTAGCCGTCCCCTTTGATATGGTGGCCCTGGTGGTGAGTTTGTCTATGCCATCATCCTGTTCTGATGTCAAGCTCCATCTCAGCTCCCCTAGACCGCTTGCCCATCCTCAGACCTAGAACCGTGGCCGAGTTCGACGTTCCAGAGACTAGCACTAGAATACCCGATCGCCTCTCGTCGCAAACCCATCTGCGTATTGCTGGTATCGACCCAAAACTCACTCTCCCGTGGACTCGATCGCTCCAAATCAACGGAGCTGTGTCCGACTCCGATGCTTGTCAACCATCGATGGACTCTGAATTTCTTTGTTCTTTGTTCTTCTAGTGGACCGGAGTCATGGTCCTTCGAAACAACCACCTGCAACAGCGAGAGCCGCCCCAAAATATCGCATTCACATCTATCGCATCCACGAGAAAAGGCATCATTGAAATCTACCTCGCCGTCCTGCGATGCCAGCAGCAGGATCGCAGCCACTGTTTGCGTACGACCGTCAGACGGCCCAAGAGCCAGCATCATCACCGCTGAATCTCGACTCAACGATATACTACTGTTCAGAACTCGAGACTCAACGACTTAATGGCATGCAACGATGAGTTCCAGCACTAAATTATAGAACAGATCGTATACTGATCCGGTTTACGACTCGCTTTGGCAACACGCTCGACATCTCAGGCACGCAACCCCAGGTTCTGTGTTCGGCCATTGCGAGTTGAGACCCTTCATATTTCTAAGCGCTGTAGTCACCCTTGCGCTACCCCGTCTAGAGAGTACACCAGCCTCTTCAATCCTGCGCTCTTTTTCGGGGAAGGGGGCCAAGTTAACCATGAATCCGGATTCGACTTCCAGCGCAAGCTCTGGGGCTCCTCCCACTAGCCGTCGGGGGACCATTGCAATCCAAGTTAGTGAGCCCTCGATTTCCTTCGCCGCATCGCGAGGTGCTGAGCACCATATCGATGATATCGCAGATAGCAAAACCCCAGATTCATTCCAGATCCGGGACTGACGATTGACATGTTTAAGGCCTGTGACACTTGCCGATCGAGAAAGCAAAGATGTGATGAGCAACGACCGAAATGTGGTCTATGCCAGAGGATGAAGTTGGAGTGCAGGTATCGGGAACCACAGCCCACGAAGTAAGTACAGCTCTCGTCGTACAAGGGTTGATGGCGATCTGAGGATATCTCTTCCTCGGCGTCGACAAGTAACAGTAGGAAGCAGTTGTTCTGGTACGGGATGGTACTCCTATGTGTTGAGTAGTGGTTTGTGTTCAAGGACTCTGGATGTAGACGGCTCTGGCTAGTGCAAAAACTACCACCGTCAACTCTTGCTTGCCTCTAAAGGATGGACTTTCGCTCGGACGACTCACTAACAGTGTGCTCTGCAGGAAAGACAAAACTCTTGTTGAAATCCTCGACCGTCTGAAGGCCCTTGAAACGAAGGTTGACCGAATCCCTACCCGAGGCGGCGCTCCGTTAGGTCTGGCTGCACCACAGCCATCTCCTTCCAGTGGCGGCCCTTCTCTAGGGCTGGTTGATGAGACCGGTCCAAGTCCAAGTTCATACCAAACCTCCTCAATACGCCCTTCTACACAGCCAAGTCCTAGCGATGCCGGTGGCTTTGGCAGAAACTTTCCATATCGGCATGCTTCTGCAGCTCACAAAATGCTGACTTGGCCCGCAATACAACAGCTCTTGCTGCAGTCTGTACCATCGCATATGCGAGATCTGCAAAGTTTGGAGCAAGAAGGATCTGCTTTCATCGTGAGAATGCAGAAAGGAGCAACCGGCTTACCCATGGAGGTGGCACTGCAAAGCACTCCATTTTTGGGCATGCAGACACAAGCAAGCAGGAATGCAGGAGGATCTAGGGCAGTGTTTCCGGCACTGACTAGAGAGAGAATGCTCTACTTAGCAACGGCATACTTTGACTCTTTCAACTTCATTTATCCATTCATGGATAGGCAGAATTTTGTCTCAGATACCCTTGCAACAGTCTACACAGAAGGTTTTAATGGTGATGCAGATTCTGTCATTGCCTTGCTTATTTTTGCACTCGGTGAGATAGCAGTTGAAGGCACCCGAGGACCATCGATTGAGGACTATAATGGCCGGCCGAGTGGTGTCAAGGGCGGTACCGTATTGAAACCTCCAGGGCTCGAGTTTTTCAATGCGGCAAGAGAGCGTATTGGATTTGTATTGACGGAGTGCGATCTGGAGAGCGTTCAGATCTTCTCGTTGGCGGCGTGCGTTGTCCCATCCCATCGCATCCCATCCCCTACAAACTCTTCGCTTGTTTGTACTTTCTAGGCTCACGACATCTTACTTATAGGCTCTACAACGAATCTTGCTCTCGTCACGTGGTAAGTAATATTGCAAAGTATCTCCTTGATTCCTGCACATGCGCTTATGCGTGAATTCATAGGATTTCTGGAGACTCACGGTTTCCGCTTCGTCGGCATGTCAAGTTCTGATCACGTGGTGAGTAGACTGGCACTCACTGAGCAATGATTCCCTCGCGCTCTGATTGACTGACCTAACATAGCAACCCAATCGACTGGAGCTCACCCAAGGGCGATCTCGTCAAGCGTGCATATTGGCATTGTGCAATCATGGAGACGCAAGTGATCGTAAAGTTAGCCCAAGATCGAGGTGCTAACCGACAACAGGGGTTTACATCTCGAACTCGATCTCCCCCTTACTGGCATCATCGGCCTGGAAGATCGTGTAGGCATGCCGACTTTCAATACTCCATTCTGTGAAGCAGATCATCGGGGCAACCAGGCGTCTCATTTCGAAGCACACTATGCATCGCAAGTTGCTCTTCGGCGCTTGTGCGCCAACCTACATGACAATATCAATGATTGTGAGTATGCCTTCGTGTCTAGAGTAGAGAGCTGTCCTCTATCATAACGTACCCCCCCTTAGAACTAGTTCTTGCAATTACCTTGTGTGTTAACGTTCATCAGCCATGTCAAGCAATAGCAATACCCCAGAATCTTCCACAGGTGGAGGTCCTACAGCCAACACCCTCAGGCAGCTTGCAAGCCAGCTCACTCAATGGCGTGGAATGCTGCCCATGGAGCTTCAGTGGAACGAGGACGATCCCACAAGTTTTCCCAGTCCGACAACTCCTTCTCACAGCCACACATTGGATCCAGCCCTTGCGACCCAAAAACGTCCTTCTGCGCCAATGTTTACAGCAAATCTTGACACCGAACCAACTCAGTATCACTATGTTTACGATATACAAGTCGCCTTGCTACGAACAAGGTACTATTACGCAAAATACATGGTGTTTAGGCCTTTTATCTACAAAGCGCTACATTTTCCAGAGCAGATGACACAATCAGATGCAGAGGGGGCTGCGGAGTGTCTCAAGGTGCGTGATATTCTCTGGCGCTAAACCCCACTACTGACAATACGAAGTCTTGCCTAAACTGGCCTCTAACGTTCTCTCCGGCATCACGGCGGAAAAGGCTGGTGCCATATCTTTTCTGTTGGTCCCAGAATTTTCTCGGCATTCTGTTGATCCTCCATCTGACACGGCACAATCCAATGTTGCGAGATATCCGAGGTCAGCTATGCGGGCCAAGTTTCGAACAGGACGTCGAGCAGAGCGTGGACCTGATGCTTGACTGGATCCGGGATCTGAAGAGCAGTGATCCTATCGCTCAGTGGTGTTGGAACATTTTAAAGGGAGTCTATGTATGTCCAAACTTCCCATTTCGCTTGTCAAGGATACATCATGAAAGACCCTCAATTCTTGTTAAGAAGCGAAACTAATACTGGGTCTAGCATATGGACTCCTGACAGGCACACCCAAGTTCTCTTTTGAAGGCGCATGCCTGGAGGATTTACCTCGGGATTTTACGTGGATATTATTTATTATTTCTTCTCAAATAGAACGCGGCATGGTAAAGGGACGCATTGGGGATGGGACGGTCAGGACGGGGATTTCTGCACGACTCAACGATGTATGCATGCATTCTGGCTGGTACTTAGCGTTTCATTGGGCTGGTGTACAGGACTACCATGACAAAAGTATTGGGGGCTGGGGGCGGTGGTGGTATTTAGCAGATCTGGATCGGATACTTTGGTAATACGCTCAAGGGACAGTTCCGCCCTGGAGATTCGTTGTTGGAAGGTATGCTTGATCCTTTTGCTCACTGAGCTAAAATCTCTGTGAGTGTCGCGTGAAAAAGGGCTTTCCTTGTAGACAGTATTTGTATAATTATGATACAATATTTCAGTCGCTTCCACTAACCATCGACCGGGCCACATTCTTGGTTGGACAAGCAACGCAGCACCTCTTCCACTCCGTGGACAGTAACTCAGCTTATCAAAAAGCATGTCGTGCTTTTACCCAGGAACGAACCTTCGAGGTGTTGTTCAGGATTCACCCTCACCGAAACGTAGCACACGCAAGCCAAAAGCAATTTCAGAAGAAAACAAGAAAGAGTGGTCATACTCGCGGCTTCGCTTTGTACTCTTCGCAAGACTTAGGAATATCCAATGTATCCAGCCAACTTTGGAGGCTCCAGGCGAACTGCTGGTGGTCTTAGGCCAAAGCAATTATTTCGACACTGCAGTGCTGGTCTCCCCCTTATCACTCCCTCGCTGACCGTACATGTGCAATAGATGTAGCGTTGCTTCTGCATCCAAAAATGACCCGTTGCAATCTTGTCTATCTCCTTTTTACTCTTCCACTTACTAGTGGCGAGGTGGGTCAGTAATGTATTGAATAGTTTAGAGACTAAGTGAAGTCAATCATTGAAGACGTGGATACGGGTCAGTATTGTAACACGACTTTCCTTCACTAAATCCAGCACCAGTGTCTTAGATCTTATAATGATCTAGATAGTTCGAAAAACAACTGTCTAAGTAACCAACGCCATCGAATATTACAGTTTGGACTTCCGGTAGCTCGAGTTAGGAATCTCTCCATCTAATAAGTAATCGGGATACTGCCTCGTAGTCATTCCACCAGGCGACCGCCCTTGGATACAAGTTAGTACAATCTTCTAATAAATAAAATACAGGAAAGAGGGTTCTTACAGTCACCACCATCAACCACCTGAACAGCACCATTAACAAAATTGCCAGAATCGCTAAAGAGATAGACTGTAGCATCGGCAATTTCCTTTACTGTTCCGTATCTCTGTAACGGGACTTTCTTCAACCCAAGCCTGTTTGCTTCTGCATCCTTGGTGCCCAAACGTTCCATCCCTTCTGTGCCACCTATTGGGCCTGGAGTTATAATATTAGATGTGACGCCTCGGGGCCCAAATTCAAGAGCTGCTGTTGCAGATAACGCGTCGATACCAGCCTTAGCAGCCGCCGCGTGACTCTGTAATGCCATGCCCGTGTAATGGAATGTGGCAGAGATAAAGATAATCCTCCCACCGGTGGAAGTATTTGTTCCTGTATTTGGGTTCTTGGATGCGGATTCGATGAGGTATGGAAGGGTTGCCTTTAGGGTGTTGAAGGCTCCGAGGAGATCGATATCTATTACGGTCTTGAAGGCATTGGCGGAGAGTCCGCTAATGGGTGATATGAAGTTTCCTGCTGCACCAGCACTATGAACTTATCAGCCCTGGACCATTGTTTGTAAACTCTCCCTGTGTGAAGCAGAAGCTATCCGTAGTATCATATCCACTGTAGTATAAATGTCAAGCACGCAGCATAGCCAGTGATGAGTAGCCTTGTTCATGATCTCGACCACGGGGCGTTTTCCAGTGGCTGATGATGGTACCGATCAAAGGCCTTGGCTTTCCCACAGCAGAAATGAAGGGGACTTCCTCACATCACATAATCTATGCCTCCCAACTCTTTCACACATCTTTCCACACAACTCTGCATACTCTCGATACTGCGCACGTCTGCACCTCCGATGCCAATAACCTTTGCGCCCGGGCGCGCGGTTTCTATGTCCTTGGCCATGGTTTCGGTCTTGCTGGCATTCCGGCCGATGATACAAGCATTTGCGCCGAGATGGACGAGGGCTCGAACTTGTGCTGAACAGATGGTGCCGGCACCGCCGGTGCAGAAGACAACCTTGTTCTCTGGGGGGGCTGTTAGCCTTGTGTCTGACTCCAGGTACTACGAGTAGGGGGGAAGTGAAGAGGGCGCACCGAAGATGCCATCCCGCCAAACGTTCGAGAGATAGTCGGATCTTGGGATTGGCATGGTTGCTGGTGTGGGAAGTACGGGTATGGGAAGTATGGGAGTAGGCGACCGAGTGGTGAGAGTGGACAACAGCGATTCTTAAGTAAAGTAAGTCCTCAAGTTTTGCTCTTCACGGCCGTAAATGCGTAAATGCTTGATTACTGTACTCGCACCAGAAATACAACTGTGGACCTTGGGACCTTGGTAAGTCTGGGGAGCCGAGGCTGTCGCAGGGGTTCCGGATCGTGATACGCGCACCCTACTGTTATATAAGTATCCTCCTACTAGACAACTACTAGAGAACATCTATTCACGCTACCTACAGTACTTCTAGTATTTAAGTCAGTCACAATAATCTAGTACCTTGAAAGAAAGGAGCTTGCTCTCTGGGGAAAGAAGCAATAAGGAGAAGAACTAACTACCTTGCTTCTCTCTTCTCTCGTTTTGTGAAGTAGAAGAGGATTCCATTAATATAATAGGTCGAGAATCAACTACTAAAGAATATATCATGTGTCACTATACATGCTTGAGTTACTTCAATCAACCTATCTACTTGAATGGTTTCATCTCTAGCGGTAGACTACCGATACTGTATAAACACTGGGCGTGTATCACGATCCTCCCTCCCTTACTCCGTAATCCTAATCGTTTTACTGGCAAGCGACGGGACACTCTGGCGCTCAGGCACCGACCGACGTCAGGCTCGCTCGGCATCAACAACAAACCTCACTTGTTCCCAAATCCTCTCCTCTACAGCAGAAACAACGAGTTCACAACCCTCAACACCGCTGAGTATTCGACGGCAACAC
Organism: Pezicula carpinea; assembly: GCA_026119845.1. NCBI lineage: Eukaryota > Fungi > Ascomycota > Leotiomycetes > Helotiales > Dermateaceae > Pezicula > Pezicula carpinea. The sequence goes on from JALRMK010000020.1 coordinate 202,741, forward strand.
AATGGCGACAAAAACAGTCTCAACCCTGAAGTTCGTGGGTTCAATCTCCCTGGGACTGCTGACCGTAAGTCACCTTACCCCTCCAGACCACTTCATCCCCAGACATGTGCCTCAACCAATCTGCTGCGGAAAGCATGAGGTGACTGACGCGGAAACATGACAGGGCCTTTCGTACACGCTGAGCACCCTCACCTTACCAACAATCCTCAGCCTCGACTCAGCCTCCAGCGGATCCCGAGCCTTCACCCGCCTCTCTACCATCTCGCTCACACATCTCCGCACTCTCGCCGGCATATCAAGCAGTTCCTTTCTCCTAGCCTATGTCCTGTCTCCCCGAAACCAGAAACACCCCTATTTACTATGGACGACGCTCTTCGTAGCAACAAGCGGACTCTCTGATCTGATCCTACCGGCCTCCCTCACCCGCACAAAGAGCATTGCACCCAAGCCAAAGCCAAAGTCAAGTAAAGGCAAGACGAGCACCAAGCATATGGAGGCCAGCTACGAGGTTCTCGGCGACAGCACGAGTGAGGGCACGGCAAGCGGCGGCGAGGAGATGGACGATGAGGTTAATGGGGAGGAGGTTAAGGAGGCCATGGAAGGATTCCTTACGACACAGATGGTCAGGACCATCATCTCTGGCGTCGGCTTTGCGATGAGTGTTGTCGGCATCTGGGGTGATGGATCTGATACCACGGTTATTATTGAGATGTGAAGTATTCCGTATGAATGGTAATGGACTGGATGCACGAAATTATGGATGAGGATATACTTCTTCACTGGAAAGGCAACGGGCATCAGGGCGTTGGTCGAGGTACAGGCTTTCCCACTGAAATTGGGGTCAACTAGTAGATAGATAGGTCTTATTCTTCACTCTTTAGCTGAGTTATGAGAGGGCGTAGATAAACAAAACTCCTATTCTTCACATATTTATCTTTTAAGGACGTGAAAGATTGGTTTGAGTAAGTGAACACTGGTAAATTCCTATACATGGCGACCAATAGGAGGAAAGCCGACAGGAGGTGGACGAGAAGGTTCAGTTAGGGTCCGGGGGGGGGGGGGGTGGGGAATGCATTGTTTCTTAAGTTTCATCTCTTGATTCTTCGGCCGGTTTGAAAATCTCAAGAAACATATTTTGACAAGCAAAAAACAGCTACTATATGAGCTTCTCAATATAAATTGCATTGAATTATTTCAAACCACTACCAGCCAGGTCAAAAACCACCATCATTGCCTGGAGTAAAACAACGCATCTGTATGGCGAAGAAAATATACAACAAGGACAAAAGCGATCCACCCAATCCGTCATCCTTCTTCATTGCATTCCATTACAAAGATATACCATTAATTTGAAGGGTGAGCCAGCCCTTTAATACAAACCAGTCATTTTCAATATATCATGCCGGTGAAAGAAGCTCCTATTCCGCTTTCCGAAAACATCTGAATTGGGACGTTAGTACGTTGCCCTCAGAACAACCATTAGAATAGCACTTACACATAGGGATAGAAAGAAGACATATCCCAATCTGCACACTCGATATGGCCACAAATGTCGTGTAGGCTCCGGTGTCGACAAGCCATCCATAGGCACTCCATGTGAGGCCAAAACTAAAGAAATTCTTAAAGATGATCATGCACGTAAATGCTTCGATAGCAATATCCCGATGTGCATCTACAATATAGAGCGAGCTTGCCACTGCCCCTATGACCATTCCCATGACTTCAAGCCCGAAGAAGAAAACAGGCCAAAACTATAATGTGTTAATCGCTTTACTTCGGGTCGGCAAAAGGGAACTTACCCAACCAAAATCAACAACTCGTGCTGCTGTGATTCCGAATCCATAGAGGCCGGCACATCCGAATATAAGTTGCGGAATAACGAGAAGAATTCGAAATTCAGGTTCGTAGACGCCATTGTTCTTTCGAGTCATAAATTTTGCGCTCCAATCTGCAAGGGCACCCGCAAGGAGGAACCCCAAGATTGCGCCAAGGAATGCGCCCGCATAAGCATAGCCAGTCTTGACCTCGTTCCAGAACAGTGGAGGGCCCAGGAAGATAGCACCTAGGATTATACCAATGAAGACAGTCCATCCTATGAGAGTTCCTTGAATCAAACAACCCCAGAGGATAGCAGGATGGGCGAGGAGTGGAAACGGACGTAGAAGCAGTTTGTGGAAGCTCTCATCTGAGTATCTACCGTTGAATGGCATCAAAGTACTGGAAAGGCCTTGCTTGGAGGCGTGTGCTCCTGTCTCGCTGTGTTTAAACCTTTGGCTCTCTGGCTTCCTAGAGTGTCGCTCGACGGGTTCAGAACCTGGTACCATGATAATTAGTAACCATAATTACAGAACGCAACATCAAACATAGACATAAGTGGATTAGCTACCACTAGGTGGAGCTTTGTGAGTGAGGGCTTATGCCACTCGACTTGCGCAGCGAGTGTAAAGATCCCTCGGAAAGGTCCGCTGGCGCAAACACTGAGTCAACCACAATACTCCGTGGTCGGATATCAAAAATCAAAATGAGGCTGCAAGACTTCTGGTCTTATAAGCACCAATACAATCAGAAGTTGGAAGCCAGAGATTACTCGCCTCCACAACGACTGCTAGAAAGAATAACTTTAGAGGCTTAACTAGCCTGAGAGATGACTTTATATTCTGGAAGAAGAGAGAAAAGGCAAACAACCGCCACCCCCCCCCCCCTCAATAAACAAACAAAAGACTGTGTACTAACTTGAACTCCCTAATATAGCTTGATCATCAGGTGCAAACTTGTCCTGAGTTTGGTCTTCGTACTTTTCTTGCATCTCAATGTCACCGGAAGAAGCCAGGTCGGTATTCAGATGAGCAGAGCGTCGAAAAGAGGTTTCCGGAACAAAGAAGAAAATGAATGGCAAGCAGACGCCGCAGAAAATGGCCACAAGATAGAATGACCAAGGCCAACCGATAGTGTGGGTGATCTTTCCAACGACAATGGGCGTGAAGAATGCACCGCCGAATACTGCAAGATTTGTCAAAGCCATGCGCTTCCCACGCTGATGAACAAAATACAGATCCCCGACAGTAACATTGACCAATGTTTCGAACGGAACAGTACCGACGCCTTGAAGTATCCGCGCCCATAGGAGACTGCTGTAGCTCCTGGCTGCGCCACCCCATACGCTGGACCCGACTAACAAAATAGTGCCCAGGAGAAACTGATGCCTCTTTCCCCAGATTCGCGCCGATGGAACAAAAAATATGGCAGCCACACCAACACCCATCAAATAGTAGCCTGTGAGAAGGGCAATCTTGGTGAAGTTGAGTCCGAAGTAGAGGGATAAGGTTAGTGTGTTGGCCGCGAGAATCGGTCCCAGTGCAGTTGCAAAGACGGATATAACCGAAAGAACCAGGAGAATGAGATCACGTTTCCACAAAGGCCAATTCTATCTCGAAGCATCAGTATCGCGCCCATTCAGCCAGGAGTTCGGGGGACCACACACAAGAGGATCATTCGGGTCGTCGCTGGGCTGCGGCACCAGTATAATGGGAACTGGACCAGAAGTGTCGCACTTCAACCCCGCAGCATTGGAGGATGTCGCAGCTTGAGGCCGCTCCGGATCATCGAAGTATTGTGTTGTACCCGGCACATGAAGCATCACACGATCTTCCAGGACGCCGAGACCCATGGTGAAAAGGCGGGGTAGGCCCGAGACAGAAGAGAGGGTATATAGGAACAGAAGAAATGCTCGGTACGAAAGGTAACGAGAAGACAAGTGAGTCGTAGACTCAAGCGCAGGATGTGTACAGTCGCAGTCGCAGTCGCAGTCGCAGACGCAGATTCCAGTAGTGCGAAAAAGGACAAGACAGGACGCGCTAGACCACAGGACTGACGCTACTCAAGTACAGAGCAGGAATTGGACTTGTCTTGTCTCTGCGCCGACAAGGCGACATGGAAAAAGGCAAAAGGGCAAATGAGCGTAACAATGGAGCCCTTCATCACAGCCTCATCCCCGCCGATGCTCGAGGCACGATCCTGGACAGCCATCCCCCATACCAGGACGGCTCGCACATGACAGCGCGCTGTTGGGCAACGTGCAAGGGACTGTAGCACCAGGTGGAGGTGCGCGAACTCTGTCTGGCTGCGCTCCAAGTACCGGATCGCTGCCATCATATAAATCATACCGTACCTCGTCTATAATATAAAATCTACCAACACACCACTGGCTCCCCGAAAAGGGGCATCATGATGACGTGCGTTCATGGGCGAGACAGTCATGCCGGCCGTCTGGTGAAGGCCGTCTGTTCTTGCGAACAGCAAAAGCCAAAGAAAGCGGTGCCAGACTTGCAATTTGTGAACCTTACGACAAACCTTCCGACCACTGCCGACTCGGTCTACAGTAAGTAATAAGAACTAATACGGCCACGCTCGCTGCAACGGTGCACACAATTGTCCCATCATCGTTCGCGCTTGCATTTTAATCTCGGCAGCCAAGAAGCAGCGTCGAAAGGCCCAGGGGGGGCATTGCATCATTAGCATTGCCGTGTTGATACTTCGTGCGGGCATGGCCAGCCTCTCGCAAGACTCGCGCTTTTGTGGTGACGGGGTGATTGGGCGGTGCGCATAATCCAGGACGAGCAACGGCGATGGTTGTACGGTGCTAGGGCGACTGAACGACTGACTGACTGACTGACTGACTGGACCTGACTGGACCTGACTGGACCTGACTGGACCTGACTGGACCTGACTGGACCTGACTGCTATGCAACAATACCAAGGACCTGCGTCGTCGGCACACGAGCAGGATGAGCTCCATACCCAGTATACCGACCTACCTATGCTCCGTCAAATATAAACAATCACCCAAAACAATAATCCTACCGAAGCGAGAACTCTAACTCAGTCTTGTGCATGCTGCCTCGGTCCACGCCCAGCCCATCAGAGCGGGGAATCCCCAGCCAGTGCGTCCTGATTCGCTGTGACGTCGCCTTGAACCTTGCCCTTCCAAGACTATACCCGATTCAGCCGGTGCGGTACCTTCCAGCTGTGAATGGAAATGAAATAGTACGAAAGTACCGTGGCACCCTCACCATCTGCCCATCTTCCCATCTTCCCATCTCCCCATCTCCGACTCGTCTTCCTCGTCGCCCTCATCGTCTTCTGGTCTCCTCGTCCTGGGTCTGCATATCCTTCTTTCTTCTTAACCTGTCTTGACATTGCCATCTCTCAATCGCCGCCCGCAGCATCCAGAAAGTAGTAGTCTTCAAGTGCTCGCTTGTGCCTGTCGGTCGTCATTCGGGACCCGAAGCGTCACCCCTGAATACCCCGCCATCATGAAGAACACTTGCTACCTTGCCGTCGCCGCCGTGCTGGCAGGCATTGCAACTGCCCAGAATGGTCTTCCAACCTGTGCTGTGGGTAGCTCCAAGTCTTGTGTCTGGCATTGCCAAATACTAACATAGGTATAGCAAAGCTGTGTTACACAGTTCACGTCGGGAGATAGTATTGGCGGCTGCAAATCACTCGATATCGCATGTATCTGCTCGAGCTCGTCCTTCTTGAGCGGCATCGCATGCTGCCTTGCGGGAGCCTGCAACGCCGCAGACCAAGCGAGCGCCGTTGCATACGCACAAAACATCTGCAAGACCGCCGGAGTCACTGTCCCCGATGCTGTATCTTGCGCATCTAGTAGCGCGACAGCGACAGCAACCGCATCTGGTGCATCCGCTTCCTCGGTGGCCGCAAGCGCAACAACCACAGCTGGATCTAGCGCCGCAACAGCAACCTCAAACGCAGGAAACATGGTCGGTATTGGTTCAGGAATGCTTGGTTTGGCCGCTGCAGTTGTTCTCTTGTAAATATATGTAAAAAGTGCTCATAAAAAAGTCGTGGCACTTTGGCAGAGCCAAGTTCCTGGACGGTGGCGTGTTTTGCTGCGAAGTGCGCATTTTGTAATAGCGTTAAATTAATGTAAGGGAGTGCAGAAACCATTTGCTGCTTCTTCGCTGCTCACTTGCAAGCTCGTGGCAACGTGGGATACTGGTAGACTGGATACTGACTGCAGTCATACCAACTCCGATACCAGACAAGTGAATCTGAGGATCTGAAGTCTTGCTCGGCCCTCAAGGGCGGTTGTTTGGGAATAAGAAAAGAGTTAGATGGATGCGATGTATCGGGTGTGACCATCTACGATCTTCCTAGAGCTGTACGTGGGAAAAGCAATTGTTTTTGATGTGATGATACTCATGACTTGTATCTATGATCGGAGATTCAGCCCTCGTGGTTCTTTCCACCCAGGACAAGCAGAATCTGATCGATGATCTTTTTGCATTCAGGCCGTACGCCAGGGAGGAGTAGAAGAACTTTCTTCTGCTGACACGGGCTTGGGAACGCTGGTAACGCTCATTTTTTTTTTGAGTCTCGTGTGTTATCACAGAAAGCGGCCACGACTCGGCCGAGAAAACTCCTGTGATATAGGATGTTTCACTGAAAGGTGTCCACCACGTATTCGAAGTACGCCTTCCTATACTACGTGCAGTCCAGCATACTCCACGCTGTCGTCCATGGAGGCATTGTCACACGACTAGGATCGTGTTCGAGGATGTTTCATAACCGATAACGTGTCATTTCCTTGTTGTTGTATACTTCGTATAATGTAGATGTTTAAGTGTTGTATTGTGTTGTGTTGTGTTAAACCAAAGGCAAAATGTCAACCAGGACCTTCAGCCTTCTAGATTCTTTTTCCGGTCCCAGGGCAGTACCAAATATAGTAGTTCCCGTGAGTCCATGTGCCCCATTAGTGAAATTTCAGTTCCAAGATCTCAGCTGAGTCTCAGTGCCAGCATGAATGCTTGTCATTGAACCCATACATCGTCTTTCCTTCTTTCGATGTGATGTATCATGTCACTGGCCCTGATAAGAGTATGCGGCGTCGGGTGGTCTTCTTCGGCTTCAATGCTGTGCTTTTTCTGCCGATCGATTCGGGATCCAAGAGATTGGCAATACAGTGGAGAATGAGGACACCGTACACAGTTTTTTGCTTTTCGGTTTCCCTGCATACGGGGCAGAGCACGCCAAATCAAAGATTTTATGATAGAACATCTGCGTCTTGGTAGCGAACTTCTGGACTATGGGTTGCAGAAGAAATTTGGCCCGAAGAGAAAAAAGATCTTGGGCCACTACCAATTCACCTCGCAAGGCTCGCATCTGCCGGACACGCCAACCAGGCTCTCGGCTGAAATTGAGACGTGTCCAACATGCTCACCGCTGCGTGTTGTTGATCATCTCGCCGTGAGGATTGTATGAGCTAGATGATCGCATAGTTCTGTGGTTTGGACCGGACTGGGAAATGCCTGCCATAGATCTTGTGAGTACACGCTCAAGAAGTTCCTGACATTGCACCAGCATTTTAGACAATTAGCGAGTTGTACGGAGCGTCCGGAAGAGTTCGAGGTCCATACCTGTTCACAAGAAAGCGGCAACACTGTGTTATTCCCGTCTCCCGCGGCTTCGTGCCATGATTAGCTTTGTTCCCCTCTGACAGCGAATCCACAATGAAGGCTGTCTTGGCCCTGGAGAAGGAAAGAATGGGTCGGCCCTAGTAGGCTACCTAGGTACCCGAATTAATTGTGTGCCAGTATTGCCTCAGCCCAAAGAAGAGAGCAAGGTGCAAGGCTTGCGGACAACGAACTGAGAAGATCCACCAAACGGCATGTTATTGCAAGTGGGATTTGCGACAGGTATATCAGACGAATCGCTTTGACCATTGGACCATGAAGTATCGCCCGCTTGCTCCCGTCGCAGTGTGATGTGAAACTGCGCTGGCGCTATGGCTCTTTGCAACGGCCTCTCCAGCAGCCACCACGGAGCGAAAGGCCTGCCTCCCTGCCGTAAAGTATTAGCGCTCCAAGATCTGGCACTGCAGACGTCAACCTGGAGCTACTACTGTTGACAGACATCGTTGGAGTTCAGACTGTCGTAGCTAGAAGTGTACATAGGAGCAGGTCTTGCCGCACAACACGCTCAGCTTCGCCAGGTTCGGGCTGATCAAACACCCTGTAGGGAGCAGTAGCCACCTACATCCGTCAAGTTCATGCTGGGAGACCGAAAGTCACATCAAGTCACGCCGTCACGGTGCTAGGAGTCCGATTGCTCTGCCGAAGACGCCGAAGTCTAAACAAGGCTGATTGTAGTACTGGCAAAAGTATCTTCATGATCAAAGTCTCGTCACCCAAGACGTCCCGGCTATCCTATGCAGGATTCCAGGCTCGCTATCACTGCGAGACGCAGCCGTGGAGATCTATATCCGTAGGTCGGGTAGATGGTGTTGTATGCCGGTGCAGGCAACAGAGATGATGACTACTGATTACCACCTTGTCTTCAACAATTCCTTTTGGGAAGAAGGGGCAAGGTGACGCGCGAGCGAGGGTTCCCAAGCACGCGTGTCGATCGAGATCGATATCGAGGGTGTTAAGTATTGTGTGCATGTGCATTTGCGTCTGTCTGGCTGCATGGCCGTAATCGCCAGACGCGACACGCGCATGTTTCTCCTGGATGCGTGTTTCCAATGAGCATCCGGCCATAGGAGCGCTTCGCAAGGCGCAAAGGAGGCCGTCCAGATTCCTCCGTAGTGGCCTGTTGCAAGGGGACAGAGCGGCCAAGTCATTCATCGTCACGGGCTTGATGTACGAGCTTCATCATATACGGGCTTTATGTACGGGCACTCTAACGGCGGCCGTTGAGGAACTCGGACCCTTGGACATCAGGGTCAAGGTCGTGTCCACAGATATTGCCGACGGTTTGGTACTGGCCCTGCACGTATCTGGGCCATTGATGTGAAAGGATGGACGTTGCATGCGCTGCTTGTCCTGGTCTCCTATCCCCGAGCGCTAAGTAAGAGCTGGAAATAATACAGCAATGCTGTGCACACGGACAGCTTTGCGGAGCCCTCTTGATATGTGCTCTGCTCGCCATGATGCTTGTCCGCGGGGTACCGCTTTGGGAAGACCATTGACTTCCAGCAATACGGGATTTCAGGATACGAGAGAACGAGTCGTAGTCAGAAGGCCGACAGACTTCTACCAAGAACACGGCGAGCGTTCGTTGTGCGGAGGACACAGCATGGCCTTGCATTGTTGCCTGCTGTATGTCCTCGCAATGTAATATTCGTCCGACTTCTCGCTCTGCACTTCTTCCTGGCGCTCATTGCACAAGCACTTTGCCCTTCTGCTCGTCTGCTCCATCTCCGGTGGGAGTGTTGCACGAAAGGTCCTCGAGCACATGGTATACATACAGGATACATTTGGTCAATTTCACTTCCAGCTGGTTTGTTGTGCCCGATTTAGACGTTTGCCACTGTACCAAGGGATAGGTACCGTGGTGGTGCATGTATGGGGCATCCCATCGCTTATCACTCGATTCGAGAGAACTGTGCGGCTCGTGGGTTCAGACGTGCCATGTTATGGGTTATGCCATGATGATGAAGATGACTTCGACGAGGAGACGCAATTCAATGATTCATACGATGCGCTTCTGATGCGCTGAGCAAACCTTAGTTCGTCGTGTAGGACATATCTCCGTCATCAGGCTCGCCGAGTCGTCAGTTATAGCACGGCTGATAGACCGACAGTTGGGGAGGACCTTGGACTGTGGCATCTCGAGGCAACGCCATCATAGGTGGCACGAAGGTACGGAAGGACCTTGGACCTTGTTGACGTGCCATTACGAAGCCATCCTTTTTCCGTCCTCCGACCCCAACGGGCATTCCTTACATGGCTTCTTCGGTCCTTCGGCCGGCGCTCCTTACGACGCATCTTAAGATGCCTTACCTGCTGCCTCCCTTACCACTCGCAGCTATTCCATTGACTACCGCAAACCGCAGCCCAAATTCACAACCGCGTCCCGTACAAGCCGAACCATTCCTGTCCCACCACACGGCTCTTCTGCTTGGACCTCACACTATTGACCACTCGACACAGAACAATTTCGCTGACACAGACACATCATGCCCACAGTCCACGCTTCCATCACTGCCCAGTCGCCCAGTGCCCACACCCACACACATACACACACTCACACACACACGCACACTCACACCCACACGGACACGGCCCTGTCGCCGCCATGCTTTTCTTGTTCAACGCGCTCCACTCTTTGCGCCGCCCAATTCCCAAGGCGACTGTCGCTGTCAGTGCCATTGTCGGGGCTGCCAAGCGGGACTGTATGTGCGACTCCTCTTGGGCAGACTGGCCATGCTCATGGGTCAGAAGCTTTTGATATATGAAGCAAGCGCTTCTCAACTCACCTTGCCCTTCCGAGCTTCCAGATTCCAGCCGCTGATCACACTTCTCGAGGGGATCCCTACTCTACATTGCAACTCCTGAGTCCTGATCTTTGACCGGCCATTTTACTGCAAATATACTTTCCGCACTTCCACGCTCATCATCGTCCGTCGCAACCAGCTCATATTTTTCTTTTCTTTCTCTGACGCCGACGGCCATAGCCAGGGTCTTTGCGCCTCACTTAAGTAATTACGAACAACCGTCCACGAACCTTCTGTGCCCTCATAATTCCTACGTGCCCGGCGCTCTTTAGAAATTGCTTTTTCACCTGGCAAGGTACCCTGTCCTTTCGAAAAGCTCCTCACATCCTCTTCTACTACATATAAAGGCATGGTACTTTCGTACTTGACCTGCCCTTGATCCAACGATACCACTTCCAAACTACAAAGGCGTCCCTCCAACATTGGACTCTCTCCAAGCCAATAACACAGTACGGCAGCCTTCACACGTATGTCGTTGCTCTTATCATCCTGCGTACCACATTCAACCGGCTAACAATTACTTCTGCAGGTTCAAATACTGCATCTACAACATGTGCGAGTACACGAAAAACTACTACATATACACGACCTGTGTCGATCCCGGAGCCCATTTCTTCGGAACGTCGGTAGATGGAAAGAAGGACCAGCGATGTCCTCGGGGACCACACGAGCGGTACATTGTTGTGCCTGGCCACTGCCCGTTATGCTAGCCATCGTCGAAAGGAGGATTCACCAAAACCTCAGGGTACTTTACGCCGCACATGACATCCACAAATGCACGCGTACGCCATACCTCTCATTTACAGGAGTGTAACAAAACTTCAGTTCTCGGCAGGATGCGAATACTGGCGTCACACGAATTCATTTCGGCAGCAACGTCATTTGACTTTGTGTCAGGGTTATTGGGCGAGGCGTCAAGGACTTTTGTTTAGACATTGTCTGACCAGCTTTATGGTCTTATTCCGTATGACATGGCTTCCATCATCGTCTCGGCAAGGACGGGAAGAAAGAGAGCTGGACCTCTGAGTTGGAAGCTGGGCGGCATGCGTTATGGGTATAGGACACATAAAGGACAGGTCAGCCATTTTTGGGTCCAATGAGCTACAACAGGAAAAGTTATAACTTGGGAGCTCAGGCAAAGGGGGGGGCTTAACAGCATTGGGGATACTGTTGTTGATTTTTTACCTTGGCCTTTTCTTGCGGGCTTGCGGGCGCTAGGCATAGCGGGCAGCGCGCCACATTGTGTTGAGTCGACGTTCAGGACTCAAATAAAAGTTAGCATCAAATGATAATGTTGTGCTTTCGCCTCCTGCAGTAGTAGTGGTCTCGTCTAATTCAAGTGAGGTAGCTGACGGCACGGCCCTTGCATTGTTATCCTATTCGCAAGTCGCAAGGCTTGCTGCCCCTCTTTCTGACATGGCTAGCTAGGTAGGTAGGTAGAGGTTGCAGAAAAGGCATTTACACCCCACCATAAAATGCAAGTTCTCAGCCCACAAGCCCACCGGCATCCACAGCGTGGAAAGAAGCCGCGCGAACCATATTCCGCTCGCTGGCTCTGCCAATGGCGCATTAAGCTGGAACCGGTGAGGTACAGCTGAAATGTGGTGAGGCTCCCGTCAAGGGCCGCCGTCATGCATGCATGGCTTCGTCCTCCGTACCCAATCTGGAATGACGGTAACTAGGTAGGCATGACATCACGCCTTTCCCTTTCCGTGTCTTTCTGGCCACCACAACTGGACGCGTCGGTCGGTCGGTCGTGAGCGAGTGAGTGAGTGATTAGCGAGTAGCGAGGAACGAGTCACGAGTGCATCCCCCTCCTCTTCTTCATCTTCGTGTTGAAGGCAAGGTTCACCGGCCATATCAAACAAAAGCCGGTTGTATAAAACATGCCCAAGGCGCATGCAGCACAAAGACATGGCTCACAGGACAACGCAGGAGGTACGGCAGGCGGCACGGTAAGGTAACACCAACATGCAAAACAGGATGAACAAGAGGGAGACCGAAAGCGGGAAGAAAGCAGCCAAGGAAATCTCGGCAAGGCCGGTCCACCACGGTCTGCAAGGGCCTCTCTCTTCTCTGTTGGGCTTGTAGTCCGGGGTTGGTGCGCAGTTCTTCAGAGTTCAAGAGTTCAAGATATTCCGCACTGTACAGGACCAGACTTCACTTGGAGTTGTATACCTCTTCCGTCCTCCGTGCGCCGCAGAAGCACTCGGCCCATGGCAACGGCAAGACCATCATGCGATGGGAGATGGTGTGTCTTGCGAATGTGCGAATAATGAAGTGTCGTGGAGGAGTGTGTGCCGAAGGGTGTCATATCCATCTTCTTGTTTGACAGCCTCATGGGCTCATGGGCGCATCGGTCCAGCCTGAGCCTAGCCCTGCGGTCCTTCCTGTACCTACAGAGTGTGTAAGTAGCCTGACAGTCTGACAGCGGGCCTTGCGGGCATGCGTGCATGGGCCGTGGACCATGCACCCTGGCACGGATCATGCATGACCTGGGCCGGATCTAGGTTTGGCCGCGCGCCGTGCTACGTTGCCTTACCTAAGGACTTTCGACGCTAAGGACTTAGTCAGCCACCGCAACTCTCGTCTCTCGTTTCCCGTCGTGCCCGTCTCGAGCCTCCATCCAGTCTGCGCATCACAAACCTCGGCGGATAAATGTCTCCCTAACCAACAACCTCAGAGGAACATCCTCAAATGGCCTTGCCCATTCAAAGGGACCGATGTACAGTACACTGTGTTGCTCTGTCTTCTGTGTGTCTTGTCTTGCTGCACGCAACATCCGAGCTACGGCCTGAGCCACGGTCCTCGTACGCTTCTGCCCTGTCGCTCTCGGAAACGAACTGGAGAAGTTTCAACGGTACGGCCGACAGTAGTACGAACTTGCAAAGCACAGTAGCGGGGATGTCAGTGTACCGATACTTCGCACGAACAATGTCGAAAAGGGAGATGCATTTTAGATTCCCGCTTTGGAATCCGGATCGGCCACAATCTCGCACATCTCATACTGTAGCCTCAAGGTTCACGGCCGGTCTCTGATTCGCGCCCATGCGAGTTAGAAGGATGCGTCTAGGAAGTAAGCGTGCCCAAAAAGCTCTCCCTTTTCAGTTCGCTCCAAATAGTACGAACGTACGGAAGTCCCTTACCTACCTACGGAGCTACCATTGCTCGCCTATGGGCATGTGCTAGGTACGAAACTACTGTACAGTATAATTGTCCTTGTATCGCGGGCAACGGGATGCATTCGGAACTATTGATGTCTAATCACTGTTTATAATACCCATGAAGCATTGAACTTGCGAGTAGCCGGTCTTTGAAGTAAACCTTTTCGTGGTCTTTATCTCGGCCGAGTCTCTTGGTGGGCAAATTCCGCAGACCCATCGCCCTTTCGTGCCTGTTCAGCCGCAATGATCACCTGCCGTGTCTGAGGTCGAGCAGCTGGTGCGTGCTACTGTACAGTACTGTAATACCCTTTCGCCAATGCACGGGGTGCGGAGACGTTGTGTACAGTCTACTTATCATGGCCGTTCTGAGGTCTGTGGGTGTTTTATATTGGAGGTCGAGAACAGGGAGTGTGTGCACCGTGTCCGCTCTGTGGCCAGTGCTTCTTAAACTTGGGAACCAGATAGATCTCCAGTGTCAAAATGACTTTGCGTGTACTGCAGTGCTCAGAAAGTCAGAATCTCCGAGCTCACCGCTCCCATACAAAGCATTAATGAATCACGATGACTGACGGTCCAGCTACTGTACCGTCCGGACGAGTAACCTGGGCAAACCCCGAATATACGAAAGGTACTCGTACTCGTAAGCGGAGTCTTACTAAAGTTAGCTCAATGATACTTCGTGACCTGTTGTCGGCAAGCATGTATCGATAGTCTCGAGGTCATAACAATGGGGAAATTAAGGTCAAACTTTACACCAATTTCCCGTCCAGCTTTGCGATCCTAATTTACGAGGGATATCTATCGGCGACACTGGGAACTTGGAACAGCAATCAACAGCATTCGGTTACCGTCTCTGTTCAACTAGCATGCCCGGAACCCGAATACGCTTCTTACGGATTAGTAACAACTTACAGGCAAAACGGTGCATAGATCTTAAAGCTTGTGTATACGAAGTAATGCGCGCGTGACACTGCTCTCGATGTCCGTCTGGGCAAGCGGTCCCAAGCTCTGGGGCAACCCAAACTTCCTAGGTCATTGCGAATTACTTAGCAAGCATCAGGTCGCTCGCTTATTCGAAGTTTAAACAACTTGATGCCGAACACCGTAGTAATAAGTCAGAAGGGCAGAAAGCCAGATAGGTGCCTTTTCACACTTTCACTTTGACAATTGGACGAGGACCGCGAACGGCACCTGGCGTTCTGGCCGCGCTCCAAGACTCGCCCGATTGAAATGTGAGCCCATGAGGCCATGGCTTTTAAGCGCTTAATAAAGAAACTGGATTTAGAGAAGTTTGTCGCGTACGAGCACGAGGATCCCAGCAAGCAAGTAACCAGTCTTTGCATTGTTGCGCACCTTGAGCCTCATCCTCACCGCCATCTTTGTCTTTTACCTTTGCAGTGTTCGTGTGGTTAATGCAGATGTCAAACAAAAGCACGGTACGCTCTGTGGCTCTCAAACTCTACTATAAGCGGTGGACAGACAAAGAGGAAAGATATTCAGAGCGTACCTCCGTAGACAAGGATGCACATTCGAATGAACTTTGTGCTGTTTGCACACGTCAAAGTTGGCCGCTGGGGGCTAATGCAAGGTCACTTCCGGAGCTTCTCGCCTCTACCCTCGCCTCCACTGGGACTTGGGCAAAGTAGAAGGCTTGCTTTGCTTTGATCCCGAGCATACGTTCTGGGATCTTGGCTCGCCCAGTGCAGTGCAGTGTACTCACTGGAGGCATAACAAGACCGCACAGCATGCTGAGCGACACCAATGCGACACGGAATAGCCTGCCTGCCTTGCTGTGAACGCAAAGCCATAGGAAGTATGTCTGAGAGTTGTTGGGATTATCAAGAGAAAGGCAGAATAATGTGTGGCTAAATAAGATAATAAGAATTATAGAACTTTACCACATTATCTGAGAGCCATCTACGAAGGCGTGTACAAGTAGTCAAGACACCGAAAAGTTTACGAGAAAAAAACCCTCCTTGCACAGATTTGAAGCCAACTTATAGATATATTTTCTGTACCTTTCTACAAACAAGCTTTTCACATACTTACTATATGAGCTCCTACTAAAATGTCCCTATAATGGAGAGCTTTGTTTCCTAAATACCGGCACTATTCTTATGTGAAGGACATCTGGTCTCGGTTCGGTTGGGTTGTTGCAGAATATCTTGTATCTCAAATATACTCTTCATTAACTTTTTGCTGATGAATCCCCAGTCCATTTTTATACTCGAGCCCAGCCGTTTAACCCGTGAACGCCGCCGGGGCCATGCTATGCGATGCTATGCGAGTTGAATATCCCACACCCATTATGATCTTTCTCTATTCAAGCTCCAGCCATAATATTTGAGGTTCTTAAAGAAAGGTCAAGGATTGTGAGGTGTTCATCAGATCCATCAACAAGGCGCTTGTCTGACTCTGAAAAGAGCATTACAATCTTGTTCTTGGCGGAATCAGAGATAGTTTCGTTATATATTATAGCTTGATAGAGCTGTCAAGAGTTAGCAAAGGGAATTACTAGGAGAAAGCAGCCAGCACAGCATACCTGTGACACAACCTGAGTGGCACTCCATCCATCCGCAACCATATCTGTTACTACCTTGGCCACAGCATCGTAGACGATTCGCTTTCCTCGTGGTTGCATAGCGCGAACTAATTTGTCGATTGTCGCATCGGGAATCACACCAGCGATATCTTCAATGCTCTTGATAGTGACTATCTTAGGCTCTGCCTCATCAATATCCATAGCGTCCTCATCCTCGTCGTTTTTGATAGCCACAGCGCCCACAAGTCTTGCGGCACTTTGTAAAAAGGTTATGGCTTTCCGTAGATCACCCTCACTGCACTTGATCAATGTTTCTGCAGCACCATCCTCCAATTTGACACCCTCTTTTTCGGCAATCTCTTCCACTCGCTTCTGCGCGTTCCCTTGGTCTAGACTCTTGAACCGGAATTTCGAGCACCGGGAAGCTAATGGATCAATAATCCTGGTGACATAATTGCAAATAAGACAGAACCGAGTGATCTTGCTGTATGTCTCCATCGTTCGCCTTAAAGCGCTTTGGGCATCCTGTGTCATAGAATCCGCTTCATCCAATATGATGATCTTGTACGGTGGGCAAGGGTATTGAGCTCGATATGCCGCTGACGGGTTCGAGAGTTGCATTCGAGCAAAGTCTTTAACTTTTTCGCGCACAATACTGATACCGCGTTCGTCGGAAGCGTTAAGTTCCAGCACTCTTGTCTTGATGAGCTCGGGCCCGTACAGCTCCTTTGCAAGCGCGAGAACAGTAGAGGTTTTGCCAGTTCCTGGTGGACCGTAAAAGAGCATGTGCGGAAGCTGGAGGAAAGGTGAGTGAGGAGCCCGCCAAAGTAGGAGGGATTGCAGATTGTACATTTGACGACTGGAGGGTTCGTTGAAGGATTGTGATAGTGTGGTCTTGAGCTGTGACATCGTTGAGGTTCTTCGGTCGGTACTTTTCAACCCTAGATTGGGGTTAATTGACGTTCAAGGAGGATGATGGAGTCCAAAACGCACCATGGCTGAAGTCTGGTATTCTCTTTCGAAGGAGGAGCTTTTGATGATGACCCACCATTTGCGGCAGCTGCCTCCTTGCGTGCTTTGAGATCAAAGAAACTTGCCATAATGGGTGATGTGCCGCGCCGAATAAATTGATGGAGTTCAGGAGACCCAAAACGAGGATGAAGGCTTATTGAGTTGGTGTTGCTGTGGTGTTGACTTCTCTTCTGACATGCCATGGGAGACGCGACTTTCAGTTACTATGGCGCGTTCGCGTCCCCCCTCTTGCTTAGTAATCATCCTCACTTACCCACCAACCCACCAGACCAAGACCAAAGTACTTCCGTACTTTTTCTGCTCACAACCTCACAAACCTACTCACGAACCCACAATCAACCCCTCGCCCAGCCAGCAGCCAGCATCACTCGACCATATATATCAATATATATCATGAGGCGCGAGGCTATACTTGTACACAACAACTTCATTGGCAGTTTCGCATATACACTCGCTAAATTCTGGTATAATGCTGACACTGTCCGTACATCCAAAAATCCAAAGCGAGACAAGTATAGGAACTATGTCAGCTATGTAAGGCCGTTTCTTTCTAATCATGCTCATCTCTTTGCCATGTTTTCATCTACTCCTTTCGTGCCATCAGTCCAGGAGTGCGGTAGTAACTCTCGGGTGAATGGGATGGGCTGGGCTGGTTGCTGCTAAGACGTTGTTCCTCCTTTCCATCCTGTTGTTTCCACATTCCTAACACGGAAAAGAAATCTCCAAGTGGACCGATCTATTGACCTCACCATTGTTGATGCCGACAGAACTCTGGGCGGCGTCTGGAGTGCTGATAGGATTTCTCCTGGCCTTATTACAGATTCTCCAGTCGGCTTGTTCGACTACAGCAACCTGGATATGCCAAGCGTAAACGGGTTAAAGGATTGGGCAGATGACCCGGCTCAGAAAGTCTACAAGTATAGTGGGAGGTTCTCTCTGCTTGAGAGGATGCGATTAAGCACTACCGTGTCAAATATCACCAGAAGCCCCGATACGAAGGAGTTTAATGTGGATATTCAACCTTCTGGAGAAGTATTGAGTTGTGCAAGGCTGTTGGTAGCAAATGGCCTTGCATCTAAACCAAAATGGCCAGACATACCGACTAGAGACTTTCAGGGGCCTGTAATGCAATCCAAAGACGTGGGAACGCGTCATGCAAAACTCGCCTCTGACAAAGCTTATAGTATAGCAGTCTACGGCGGATGTAAATCTGCCGTTGACGCTGTACTTCTGTCTAGTAGAGCTGGCAAGAAGGTGGATTGGGTGTGACGTGATACAGGCAATGGGCCAGGTATGGTGCTTCTTCTTCGAGCCTTACACTCACTTCAAACAAGGCCACTGACTTCTAGTTGATAATAAGAGCTACTCTTATCATTTTCAGAACCTTCGGTTTGGGCTACTTAAAGCAACTTAGTCAGTCAAACGTTTAAAATTGTCATCTGGGTATTTGCAATCTGAGACACATGTATGTGCCCTTTCGTGGATTAAACTGACATGAGGGATTCCAGGGTACACTGTTCTTGGGATGCTGGAAGTAGTTCATAACACCATCGATATCTCGGCTTATGGATATTGGTACAACTTTCTGCATAGTGAAAAAAACAAATTTGGGTCATGGCTCCTTAAAAAGATGTGGGATACCCTCGGCAACTCACCCTTGAAGATTGAACCATATAAGACAGAAGCTCGTTCCCGAGATTCCCCAGTAAGTAAGAAAAGAAGTAGCTTATGCGTACCTTATGAAATGCAAACTGACAAATGTTAGGTTCTCTCTGGCAAACTGCGGTCCCCAATGCACTTCATGGCGACAAGGATTTCCTGGGGGGGGGGAAACTGCACGAGGGGACAGATATCCACGTACATCGAGGCTCGCCTCGATTGTTTCTGTGTCGGGCTTAAAACTCACTCAGTCTAATGTGACGACCCTACCCTCTGATGCTCTTGTATTTGCCACTGGCTGGGAATACAGCACGTCAATTTTCGAACAATCTTTGGCTGTTGGATTGGGACTGCCAGCCCTCTTGGATTATCAAGAACCGTCCGCGATAATTTACTGGGAGGATCTATCCTATCAAGTTGAAAGGGAGTGTCCTTCTACCTATCCAGTATTACGAACAGTACCAAGGTATCATCAGGAAGAGCTAGCGCACACTTCTTTCCGTCTCTATCGACATATAATTCCACACAGTCTCGCATCTCAACAAGATCGCTCACTCATCTTCTTAGGCATGCTCAACAACCTCCAGGTGAATTTCTGGGGGCGTAATTCCGTCTTTGAGACATTTTCTAGTCCCAAACATGTCTCTGAACTCCTATTTATTTCTATGACAAGTAAATTGACTCCGAGTTTCTCACCTCCACTATGCCATGTACTCTGAAGTTTCTGCGTCGTGGGGCATCAGCTGGATGGAAAATCTCTTGGACGAAAGCTTCAAAGCTTCATGCCATCCTCAAAGGAACAAATTGATTACGTCATTGCGAAATCCAGTACTTGGCGTGCCCGCAGGTATTTATCGACAGAAAGGGCGCGGATGATTGCGAGCGGAGAGATTCAAGACATTGTTGATCTCTTGATGAGTGATCTGGGGTTCCCTAGAGGGAAAGGGTGGTTGTGTGACAGGCCGTCGCCTTATAGGTTGCAACATTACAAGGGGATGGCCCAGGATATATTAGCATAGCCTAGAGGTTAGGTGACCTAGTGATGCTAGTATATCCTCAAACAGACAGTACAGAATATATTTTAAGTTGTTGGAATAATTTCTAGTGAATTTAGATTCGATTACCCAGAGGCTAACTGGCAACATCACCCTCAGGAGGACGATAAATAGTAGTCCAACATGATAGGAGGAGCACTACGATCTATTTCCTGGACTGACAACGTCTACCCACTCGATTACTGAGTCCATGGTCGGCGTCGCTTAACTACCACCAACAGCCACCTCCAACAAGTCCCATACCCCCAAAAGGCCCGAGAACTACTCACAACACCTTCAATATCGAGATACGATACGGAATGAAGGATATACTGTCTGTGAAGCTCGTGCCAGGCCGCAGAGTGATGTTTATTTTACCAAGGACTTTAAAGATTTCGGTCTTTTTCTGGTCGCGTATTTATTTCATGGTAGACGACACAGACACTAAACCAGTTCGGAATGGAAGAGATGTAAAGTATTGGAATGGAATTTGTTTGAACGCGAATTCGGCTTGTAATTCGATGACGGGGAGCACTGAGTAGTCTAAGTATTACCCAGCATTATAAATGTTATATATTATGAATTTATACGGCCTCTAGGGGCGTATTCTTGACTGGATAGGACGAGGGATCCAAACAAAACCTCCTTTCGAATAAATACTATAATCTATATATGTAGACAGAGAAAAGCCAGAAGAATAAAGGATCAGAGAATGTATGGGAAGTGCACGACTAAAACTCAAAACGCGACCTTTTATGTACGCGTATTTCTTGTTTTTACACAATATTGTTTCTGTGAAGAGGTGTCTCTGTTTAAGGTGATTGTTGGTTAACAGAATTATCCTCATAACCGTCAGTACAATAGGAAATATACCAATACTTCTCCGAATCTTATTTACAAATTTGTGGTCTAGAGAGTTGAAGTCGAATATACTCGACCATTACCACTAACACTTGTGACCCTGTTGGACCAATCCTTACAATATTTTCATGACTATCTGATCTGGAGGCAAAATAGTCTTGTCTTGGCTGCTCATTACTTCACTTGCGTTGATTCTTTTCATTGGGTAAAACAAAAAGAAAATAGAAAGATGCCCTCACGTCTCAATCTCAATCTAGGTGTAAAACCGCAAAACTATACCCAAAGGTGTAGAAACTAGCCCTTCCTAGTTTTTTGTAGCGGTAACCTCTAAGAGGACTCATTTAGACACAGATATGTCTGTGCTAAGTATAGAGTGTGCTTTTAAAACCATAGGAAACTTCTTCTAGTGCCCAGTGGGACTTTTTGGTGAGTTGGTGGTACTCGTAACGGTTGGTGTGGTCGAGTCGCTAGTTGTCGATCTGGGAGTGCAACTGTGTGGGTTCGACTGTCCTTACAGATGCTAGCTCTCGTAGTGGCGTTGGAGCGCTTTTCATTATTTTGATTTATCTCCACTAGGTACCTAGGTAGCACCAGGTAGCTAAGGGTGAGAAGGTTAGTCATGTGATTTCCAGCTTCTCGGGTCTGTTTACTGTTTACTTTACTTACCTTATTCAAGGTAGGCACGTCATGGTATCGATGATGAGTTCTTGCCATGTAGAGGCCACCCGTATTGCCAGCAGTTGAACTGTTCCCATTTCCATAACTGGCAGTTTAGACCAGTACTGACATCAGCTCTTGCAACCCTCTCCCGTCCATATACACCAGCACCAGCACTTGCGGAGCCCCCTAAATTGAAACATATCTGGAGAGTAGTGTTCAACAACTTACAAGGCTTGTGATGGTAAATCGTTAGACCAACCTCAAATGGACCCTGTCGATGAACAAAAGTCCCTCACTGATCCGTTTCTCCAGATGAGGAAAACGAAGATTGGGGAAGCCACTCTTTAATTCTGCTCAAACCATCTCTGCTACTCCCACCAGATAACTCATCGTAGATCCGAACGACCACAAGGATATTAAAAGCGCACTGGAAATTGAAGTTTAGGTTGGATGCCAAGCTACAGACATGGGGCTCACAAAATATGCTCAATCCTTCTCGAACCTGTGCCTTGGCGCCGTGGCACTCGCGCACAATTGGACAAGATTGGGACATACGGTACCTGCACGACAAGTGAAGTAGAAAGTCAGCTGCGCTCGTTTGTTTGCCAAAAAAAAAAAGCCTTTGAAATGTGTTGCTCTACTTAAATTGACGGTACTAAGACTATTATTACCTAAGGTACCTACATAGTGGCACCGCTTATCGGAAGCTTATGCTTGGCCCACTTGTCGTGCTATAAGTAAGAAGTACGCTGCTCTTCTACTCAAAAGGACTGTCATTGCACTTGTTGCCATTCCTTACTTAAGTGGGAGGAATACTCTAACAATACTCCAAGATGGATATGGGATCATCGACAACTATGGCAATGACTGCGACGGCCACATCAGCTGCAGCTGCAACGACAACAGCAGCTATGGATATGGATATGGATATGGGCGCAACTTGCAAGATTTCAGTATGTTCACTAATTCGTGGAAGACCTCCCTCTTTATGGATATCTTGCTGACTCTGGTTTAGATGCTTTGGAACTGGTATACCATTGATGCATGTATGTGGGCTCCATTTGTTATCTTAATCACACCGTGTTATATCCCGGCAGAGAGTACTGCTTGGCTTAGTCGTTAAAAGCATACTATTTTACGGCCTGGGTGGTTTCTGGAGCGGAAAATCTCAATACTAAACATCTCCTACCTTGAAGATGGCCTCTAACAATGACCCATAGGCTTCGTCTCAAAAAGTTGGATCATAACGACGAAAGGCATGTTCGCCGGTTCCTGCATCGGTGTCATCCTCCTTGTGATGTCTCTCGAGTTCTTCCGCCGGCTGAGCAAAGAGTACGACCGTTATATCCTGCGTCAATATCAACGTACTCAATTCTCACTCACCTCAACTTCCAGCTCTGAATCTCAGGCAGATGGCAAATCGCCCGTTGCGATGGGGATTACGAATCCACGAAGTGGTTCAGCGACGTTTCGACCGAATGTTCTCCAGCAAGCGGTTCGTGCTACGCTGCATATGGTGCAGTTTGCCGTGGCGTACTTTGTTATGTTGCTGGCTATGTACTACAATGGGTATTTCATCATCTGCATCATCATTGGTGCTTGGTTGGGCGCGTTTGTGTTTTCTTGGGAAAGTGTAGCTCTAGGGTATGTTAGAAAGTACCAATGGATTTTTTGGTTGATTTAGCTAACTGTGGTAGTGATTCAAAGGAGGAAGCGACAGTGTGTTGTGGATGAGCCAGATGGAAAAGAAATGGTTTGATTTTGATATATCCCAGACTGGATATCAACTCCGTTTTGGTTGTCCGAGCCTAATTATTGGCGCCATGCAATGCAAATGTATTGATCTCCAAACGCCACCCGATGTAGAACCGTGTTTTGCCCATTTCCACCAGCAAAATATTCCTCCAAAGTTTACTTGGTCTGGAGTGCCCTGGAATAGCTCCACCGAATACCCGAAGCATTGTGCATGGATTATGTAGTCAGCGCTATTTGAGGTTGGCTTTGAGTCCCTCTTTCAGACGGCTTCTTCTTTGTCTCTGCATCTAGTGACCGGATCTTGCTTTGGTTGCCACCAGCCGCCAACGCCGACTTGTTCTTTCTACCTCTTCGGCCCTGAGTTTCGTTATCCAGTGAGATATTGAGCTTATCGTCAGCTACTTTTGCCTGCTCTGCTAGATTTTCAAATCCAAGGACCTGGCAGGTTTGTTGATAGCTCTTGCAGCCGGTCATTTGTCTGTAAACCGCTTGTTTTCCCGGGATCATTTGACCGAGAAGATACTTCGTGTTGCCAAACCGGTTCTCGACCCCCATAGAAGTCTTAACGTATTGTTCGACTACCTCTTTCCATGGTAAGACACCACCCTCAGCCTTGCTTCTGAAGACGCTGGGGTTAGCCTCTGCTGCGGTTGCTATCATGGCACCATCGACTCCAAATTCCGTTATCAACTGCTCTGCCTGCTCCCGGGTTTCAACATCTCCATTCATGAGACAAGCAACACCGCTCTCTCGGCATACATCCGCGATTATTCGCAATTGCCCGCGTATGGCCCGTTCTCTTGGTCGCATGGGCGTCGTCCGGCAGTGGATAGTCAGTCCGGTAATTCCAGTAGCACAAAGCTTGCGTACCAGTGACTCTGTCTCTTCTGCGGTATTTAGTAACCGTATCTTGACACTGATGCCAATCTCGAATTCGGGAGTAATTTCCTTGACTAGTGCCTCTAGGATAGAACAAAGCTTATCGGGAGTCTGCAAAAGCGCGGCACCCATACCGCCACTTGTACTGAATGGTTTAGGACAGCCAGCGTTCACATCGATGCCGGCAACATCTGCAGCAACAATTCGTGCGGCCTGAACTGCTCTCTCGGGGTCTGAAGTACCCATCTGGAATATCAGCTGTTTTCCTTCGCGCTCGGGGTGAAGTCTGTAGATCAGGCTCTCCCTCTTATCTTTGCTTGGGTCCTTCGAGCCATTAGACGGCAGTCGAGTGAAGTCGATCGTGGACAGTGACTCGTTAACTCGACGGGTGGTACCAATCATGGATCTGTCGACGGTTTCTGGGCCTGCGCAAGTCAATGAATGAGGGATCATTTGCTGCTGCTGGTAAAGACGTACCCCAGACAAGATCGGCACCATATTGCAGCGCAAGCAGACGAGAGGGGAGTTCTCCAGACCGTACCATGGGTGCAAGCACAATCTTGCCTCTGTAGTCGACGCCATTCCGCGGAATGGGAACCCTCTTTGGGATCGATGTCATGACGGCAGATGCGATTCGTTGCATGACATTGCACAGCGGGTATTGAGTTGTGGGAGGGATGGGCGTTGGGATGGGTGTGCAAGTAGACTGCACTGCTCACTGCAGACTGAATTATAAAATCGCAGCCTAGGTAACTTTCGTACGGACGGTAAGCTCGCTAAGGTCGTCACGTGACTGCGATTACCGACAACCTTCAGGGGCGGGCGAATGGTGTTTCCAGTTGTTGATCAGTGAGAAACGCCTTCTGAGGACATATCCGAGGCAATTGCCAGCAAGAAAGTACCGGTGCCGTCTCGCCGCTGCGTTCGTAGATATCTGCTGGACGCACCACCAACTTTATTCTCGTATTGATGAAGTC
Organism: Pezicula carpinea; assembly: GCA_026119845.1. NCBI lineage: Eukaryota > Fungi > Ascomycota > Leotiomycetes > Helotiales > Dermateaceae > Pezicula > Pezicula carpinea. The sequence continues at coordinate 227,604 of JALRMK010000020.1, forward strand.
CCTGCAACTGACACGACGCTTCCTTTGCTGTGGCCGCACATTCAAGACTCACCACCACTCTTACAAAGCCATTCCCCACCACCGCCAGCTGTCGTTTCTCAATACTTCCAATACGCTGGCTAGACGCACTTTGCCGGCAGCGGCTCCTCAGCGCGCCCACCAAATAGCTCGCCACTTAAATTCAAGCTCATCCGCACACAATTACCCCTCCACCTCCAACTCCCAAGACGCAACCATCAACGCAAAAATGGCTTCCCAATACACAGTTCGCAAAATTGCAGCTCCAAATACCTTGGAGCACCGCATCTACATCGAGAAAGATGGAGTTCCTGTCTCTCCCTTCCACGACATCCCTCTCTATGCCAATGAACAGCAAACCATCCTGAACATGGTCGTCGAGATCCCCCGATGGACCAATGGAAAGCTGGAGGTGAGTTTGATGCATACAGTCACTACAGAGTTTTTCGACTTGCTATGGACTCCTTGTTCTGGCTTGTTCTCCTTGTCTATCCTCCTCCTCCTCAACCCCTCTATGGTTGTTTGCTAATATGCGTTTGCCCCACATTCAGATTTCCAAGGAGGAGCTTCTCAACCCCATCAAGCAGGACATCAAGAAGGGCAAACTTCGCTTCGTCCGCAACTGCTTCCCGCACAAGGGCTACCTCTGGAACTATGGTGCCTTCCCTCAGGTATGATAATACAGCTGTATACTACCCCGCTATCTCACATGAAAACTGACTCTTTCATAGACATGGGAGGACCCCAACGTTATCCACCCAGAGACCAAGGCAAAGGGCGATAACGATCCCTTGGATGTCTGCGAGATTGGCGAAGCTGTCGGATACCCTGGTCAAGTCAAGCAGGTCAAGGTCCTGGGAGTTATGGCTCTGCTCGATGAGGAGGAGACTGACTGGAAGGTCATTGTCATCGACGTCAACGACCCATTGGCACCCAAGCTTAATGATGTTGAGGATGTTGAGCGACACCTCCCAGGTCTCTTGAGGGCCACAAATGAGTGGTTCAGAATCTACAAAATCCCGGACGGAAAGCCAGAGAATCAATTTGCTTTCACTGGAGAGTGCAAGAACAAGAAGTGAGGTTGCACTTAATTAACAACAGAGATTTCATGCTAACAGAAAAATAGGTATGCCACTGACGTTGTCCGCGAGTGTGCGGAGGCCTGGGAAAAACTTATCACCGGCAAGACTAGCCCAGGTGAAGTTTCGACGTGAGTTACTTGAAACCCGATTGTGCAACGAGACTCTGCTAATAAGCTACAAGCACCAATCTTACCGTCAAGCACTCACCCAGCCGTATCAACCCTGATCAACTTCCTCCGATCCCGCCAAATGAGAAGCTCGCCCCAGCGCCCATCGACCCAAGCATTGATAAGTGGTTCTTCATCAGGTGCGAAATAATCTATCCAGAGGATGGAGAGGATGGAGAGGATGGAGAGGATGGAGAGGATGGAGATTGTAGTTGATCCATTCTAAGACATGGTTCTGCTTATGCAGCATGCCTATAGCTCTGCATTCTTTCTCTCCCCTCTGACCCCCTTCCCCTCCCCTTGAAAATATATCTTACTAACGTATTATTGATAGCGGTGCTGCTGCTTAAGTGTGGTGGGTATTATGGCAAACGGTATAGATTGGAGATTGCATCCATAGCCTGGGTTTTCAGAAGAAGTCCGCAATGAATTTACTCCAAAACTCCTCTCTCTCTCTTATACTCACAGTGAACCGTGGACTATACAACTTAATGATCTGAATGAGCAGGCACCAGAATGCCATTTAGTGTCAGCTATAAATGGTTTAGCAGCTAGCTTGATTCTTGAACTGTGGTGATTCCCCTCTGGCACAGTACAACGAAGGGTAAAAGCATCACTGCCAGGTTTCTCGTGCCAAACCCCAAAATGATCTCCTGCTTGTAAAATTGTACATTGTCATAACCAACGCCCCCAATGCAATTATATACACTGCAGTCAACCAAACACTCTAATTCCCAGTCAACTCATTTATTCTTGCCAATACTCGAGAGTGTCTATCCACTTCCTCAATGACGCCCTTTATACCCAGTTTTTCCGCATCAAGCTTCATCTCCTTTCCATCATCTAAAGGATCCTGAAGTCAGCATTCCGGAAATATCCTACACAGAACGTTGAGGCTCTCTTACTGAATTTGATTTGAACAAAGCTAGGATCCTTTGACAGCCTCGGTAATATCTTGTTGGTGATCTTTATTCTCTGGCGCGCATCGGCTGGGAAGAAGGAGAGGAAGAGACGGGCTGTCTTTGCTCGTGGAGAGAAGGGGTTGAAGACTGTCGAGACTTCGGTGATGAATCGAGTGATCATGTTGAGGTAGGTATCTAATGAGGCCACCTATGGCATCCAATTAGCAATTGATCAGTTCTGGATACATTGCTTGCGCCCCTACTCAAGATCTCGGTATCTGCAATTCAAGACGTCGTAGAAAAGAGCTGGTGTTGTCTCCTCGCCCTTGCGCTGATATCCAGGCGTATTTTGAACTGAACCCGCGAATTCTCGATGTGCGGCAGATCATCGGATAAATTTTGAGCTCCAGTGCGAACTACACTACAGTACCGTACGTGCCGTGCCAAACCGCCAGACTCTCAACCATTGCACATCTCCAGCTTCCACAAGACCACCAATAAGCACAGCAAAAATGTCATTTGAATCACTCTCAGAAAGACTCACAGCACTACAGGAGTCAAATGCGCAACTCAGAGTATTCATCGACCGTCTCACAAACCTCAACTTCCAACCTGGATCCATCCCGCTAAACGATGAAGACAACGTCATGGTCGAGCTCTGCGAGGAGATACGGCAAACTTTAGAGGATCAGAATGAGGACTTTGAGCTGCTGCAAGAAGATGTTCACGCTCTGCCAACGGGGAGCCCTGAGAAAGAAGTTGCACTGCAGAATGAACTACAAAAGGAGGGACTTGACAATTCTGTTAAGAGAGCTATACAAGAGCTCTTGTCGTACGTGATATTCTCCACCTCCTCTTTATGTTAGATTATCGAGGGGCCATATATACAAGTGCTGACTATTTCTATAGATGCCGGAAAGCCTACCACAAAGCTTCTTTACAAGCAAAGGCCAACCTCGACGCAGCGCAAATAGAAGAACGCAGGTTAATCGCAAAATCGTTCATGAACCCGCAGACTGATCATGAATCCTCACCCACAACTATGCTACAGCGTCGCAGGACCCAAAACACCTCAGAGATGACCAAAGATGAGAAGGAGATCAATGCAAGCAGTGACGTAACACTGGCTCTAAGACGGACCCATGATATGATGGCGCATGAGCTGGGCCGATCCCAATTCGCGCATGAAGCGCTGAAGGAATCAACTGCTGCACTTGCCCAGCTTAGTGAGACCTATTCTACGCTTGATACTATGTTGTCCGCATCAAAGAACCTGATTGGGACATTACTAAGGAGCCAGAAGAGCGACACGTGGTATCTCGAGACAGCCTTTTGGGTGCTAGTGACTACCATTTGCTGGCTGGTTTTCAGGCGATGGTTTTATGGACCAGCGTGGTGGGCTGTCTGGTTGCTTGTGAGATTGTTCTTCAGGCCTTTGATAGCCGTGATGACGGGTGTTGGGCTTATTGGGGGTGTGGCTATTAGCACTATTGGCAGTTCGATATCGGGTGGAGCAACAGCCCATTTCGATGGTGGTGCAAGAGAAGTCCCCAGGGCGACTATGACTATTGAGGATGCGCCAATTGTGAGTGGTTATCATGGTTCTTCTCGAGGTTCCGAAGAGGAAGGCATGGTTGATGAGGTTGGAAAGATAATCGATGGAACTGGGAAACAAAGGGAGGAAGAGGAAGTTAATTTGCAAAGAAACCCCAAAAAGCGGATGTGGGAAGAGGAAAGCAAAGCTGAAAATGACCAGCCAAAACGGAAGGACGAGCTGTAGTATCGAATATGGAGCCGAAGAGAAATATTCTATAGAACATGTTCAAGTAGTTGAGGAAAATGATTCCAAAGGCACGAAATACTTGTAAGAGCGGCCCATTAAGGGATTTCCAGCACTCAATGAGTTTTTGTTCGACTTGTTTTCGCTGAGGTTGTTAAGTTGCAATAAGGCTGTCACCCGTGGCTCACTACCTTACTCAAGCACAGCTAATAATAGAGAGACATGCTAAAGGGCAACGTCCGCTAGGTAGGCATTGATATCATCAATCATCAACTTACCTTACTCAAGCTAGGTATTGCCACGAATAACGACTGTAGCTCTTACCGGGTGCATAGGAGGAATAGCCACAAGTATTCTCCAACACTTAATGTCAGACTCGTCCACACTTCTTTCCACTCTTTTTATCAATCTTCATAACAATCAAAGAATAACCGGCCATGCTTTGCCTCAATATACCCTGGCTGTCCGTGCACGTCGTGTGGGACTAACTCCGGGTTCGTCTTTGCAATCTGCTTCAGCAGCTTAATCTTCGTAGTCTTGTGCTTTTCCGCCTCATGACGCTCTTGTTCTGCTCGCTTATTTGCATCTTTCTCCTCGCTCCGGGCCGGGGTTAGGTTTGACATCCGAGGTGATGATCTTATTGTTCCAGTATTATGGGGGTCTGCTTACAGAGGAGGAAGATGTACTCAGCCTCAAATTGTCGGGCTACGTGATCTATGCTGGTTTTTGCGATTCGAGCTGCTGCTTTATAAAATGTCCATAGCGACTGGACTGGCCAAGCTGATGTAAGCTGGAGTTGCTGCTCTTGAGAAAGGGTCGGGCCGTGACTCTTCAAGTATTCTGCGATTCGGATTTGGCAGATCATAAGTACTGGACTAGCAATCCTGTACGCAAAGTTCAGTTCTGTCAGTATCAGTGAAGAGACGCTTTTGAGTCATTTGGTTCACTCAAAGGAATTTCATGCCTTCTAGGTCCAAATGTCCATTCAACAGCTGCTGTCTAGATTACCAAGATGCTAGGGATTTGAATATCGAAAAGCGTGGGATTCACATCCGTTGAGCAGCGTCGAGAGAAAGATGAATGACTTGTATCTCTTACTTCATAATGTCCGGGCTGAGAAATTGAAACGTGTGGCTTACAGCAATATAGTCTTGCATATCTGAGTTCGGTATCATACCAAACTCATAGTCGCCACTCCCTATGGATGCAAAGTTTCGGTTGACCAGTTGTTTTTGGATGAAGGTTCGAATTCTCTCTTGGGCATATCGAAGTTGTGCTTTCAACGAACTGGATAGGAAGTTCGACCTTTACGCGCTTTTTTCTGTGTGGATTAGGTTCTCAGAGTTGAGCTACAAAATTTCATCCCATGGGGTGATTTCTTATGAGAACACTATCATCCACATTGTATCTTTCAAGTAGCCTCTCAGTGAAGCTTCAGACGGAGTTTGCTTTGAAATAGTTATTCCAATATCTTATTAACCTGTTAGGCTTCCCTCATTGGTAATCCATCGCCACGTGAAGCTTAGTTGTTTGTACAACCTCCCTTAAAAACGAGGGGTTTTAGCGACCAACTCTCAAAGCTTTAGCGAGTGCTTAACAGCTAGGGACCCTTGCACTCTTTGACTGCCTTAATGGAGGACTAGTACTGCTGTCCTAGCCTGATCTCTCAAATTTGTGGAGTAGTAAACAACAGACCAGATAGGCTTCTTTTGTCTATGTGCGCCGGATTTTCGTGTTTGTAATACTACAAGCTTTGCTAAGTACAAACCTCTGAAACGAAGGCCGTGGACTACCCTCTAGCGATCTAATCTATCAGACACCCGTCGTTTCTTTGGAGTAGAACAAGAATGATTTCCCGACTCTATCCTTATTTCTACCGAGTTCTATATTCTCGATGCAGCTGCCATACCGGCCGATCTCAACTGGAAACGGACTCATCCTGGCTCTTTCCCTCTTGGTATAGAGGCGAAAATGTCTGCCACCGTATGTGCTTTTCGTGGAGTGGATGGCATACAGGGGTATGAACTTGTCACCTTGAATCCATCCAGTTGTTCTGCACTCTTTGCAAGCCTCCTCGGCTGTTGTAGTTCTAAATACACATTTTCGCCGATTCCTCTTGATTCACTGCGTTAAGTCAACAGTACCGACACGCCAATGAAGTGAACCGGATTGAACCGTGACGGAAATTTTTGTTATTTTGAGAGGCCATTTATGTACAACTTTTCATTGAAGTTCAAGAGGATCCAGCTACTAACTATGAGTGGGCATAGCAACATCCGCAGCCTTGGAAATAGCATCCTCGCTTCTCCACAAGCTCGTTACAGTCTTCAATTGAGTATAGAATTGCAATCCAGGCTTGCCATAAAAGTAGCTTGCCCCACCACCTGCAATACTTTTCTTGTTTCCTGTGAAGGAAAACATTGGTAGAGGGACGGGTATAGGGACGTTGATTCCAACCTGTCCAGCCTCAATATTCTTTTGGAAAGCCGTAGCTGTTGCACCTGACTTAGTGAAGATAGCAACTCCGTTGCCATACTCATTGGCATTGATGAGGTCAACAGCTTCATCAAGTGAGTCGACATTCAAGCACACGAGTACAGGTCCAAAGATCTCCTCAGTGTAGCACTTCATATGTGGCTTGACGTTCGTGATAATCGTTGGACCAACCCAGTTGCCATTGGGGTACTTCGCAGGCTTGTAGCCACGACCGTCGAGTAGAATTGTTGCGCCTTCTTCTTCGGCACTTGCAATGAGTTTCTCAATTCTCTCCTTGCTTTGTGGTGAGATGACTGGTCCAAGATCGGCACCTGCTTCAAAGCCTCCATCTACCTTGAGTGATTTTGCACTCTCGGCTAGTTCTTGTAGCCACTCTTTTGTCTCACCAACCATAACTAATGTGCTGAGAGCCATACATCTTTGACCGGCAGCTCCAAAGGCAGCTCCCACAATGGAGTTGAGCGCATGCTGCTTATTGGCATCTGGAAGAACAGCAGCATGGTTCTTAGCGCCCAGGTTAGCTTGGACACGCTTGCCGTTTGCTGATCCACGGCTAAAAATGTACTCTCCAGCACGGTTACTTCCTACGAAACTGATGGCCTTGATTGCTGGCTCATCAATGATAAAGTCAACAGTTTTTGCCGCACCGTGAACAATGTTCAAAACTCCATCAGGAAGGCCAGCCTTCTGGGCCAGCTCTGCCAGGATCATTGCTGCACCGGGATCACGTTCGGATGGCTTAAGGATGAGGCAATTGCCGGTGGCTGTCGCAATTGGAATCGACCAAAGAGGAATCATGGCAGGGAAGTCTATGCATTGTTAACATGGCACTAGTATATCTGTAGCAGTGAACTTACTGAAGGGGCAGATGGCGGCTACTACACCCAATGGCTCTCTGTAGCTCCTTGTTTCCATGTCCTTCGCAACCTCAAGGACCTCTCCAACCATTGATTGAGGAATAGCACAAGCTGCCTCGGCCACCTGTAAACCACGAAGAACATCACCCTTGGCATCTGCAAAAGTCAGTCAAGGACCAGACAACCTAGATTCTGTAGCCTACCAGCGAATGTCTTGCCCTGCTCCAAGGTAATGCTAGCAGCAAGCCTGTCCCAATTCTCTCGAATCAATTGCGTAAACTTGAACATGATCTGCTGCCTAGCCATCACACTTGTCGCCCTCCATGCTGGGAATGCCTTCTGCGCACTCTCCACAGCAGCCTTGAGCTCTGCATCTGTGCTTTGCGGTACGCGGGTGACAAGGTTGTTGGTTGAGGGATCATGTAGTTCGATGAATTGGGTGGCTTCGGATTTCATGAACTTGTTGTCAATGAAGTAAGGCGTATCCTGGGGAGACTCGATCTTTTCGTGGGAGGTAGGGTAATTGTCTGCATTGAAGGCAAGCGCCGCAGCTGGTTTTAGGTGTTGAGCTGAGGCATTGAAGTGGCGGGCAGCGGTCCTCGAACGTGAGGTGGCGGAAGCTATGTGAAGGGAGGGTGCTGAACGTGGTGCCCGCACTGCGGCAGCAGAAATGCCTCTCGTAAGAACTCGACGCATGCTGAGAGAACTGGAGGCTGAGGATGCGAAGGTCCAAAGTATCAGAAGTTCATGGTTTTGAGGGCTTGGAAGCAAGAGTGGGAGCTGTACTTTCGTGCTTTGGGTGAAGCTTGGATATCGGTCTCGGGCTCGGTTGAGTCTCGGCACATACGAAGCCCGCGGATGCGGGGGCGCCAGGGAGGAAGCCATATGCGGAGAGAGTTGCAGTAAATGAAAACACGACACGCAACACACAGCGCCGCCACCAAAAAGAAACGACACACCTACTTGCTGAGCAAGCTACAAGCTACAAACGACAGGCCACCCCCACGAGGCTACGGGACGACGCCGCTTCAGTTGGAGTCTCGTGGGGTAGAATGTGCTAGGCAATTTCACGTCCTGCTTGCAGATATCCTGGCAAACTGAATCGACTAAAGGCGGTTTTGTGACGATCCCAACTATACAAGTCTCACCTAGTAGAGGCCATTCTGCTCTCGATCAGCAAAAGGCTACAAGTCCTTGTTTCGGATACTCCACTTCGATCGTCATGAGTGCCTCCGACATACATCGCCGTCTGTACAATGCTAGCAGACGTGGAAACCGTATCACATATCTCCCCAATGGCTTCCGACACATATGGAGGAATCCCCGAACACTTATCGTTGATATTGATGGCGCCTGCGAAACAACAGCTATTATGGAGCCGAAGCGGCAATTGGTGTCTACTTTGGCAATGGCAGCAGTTGGAACATCTCCGAGACTCTACCCTACGATATGAACGAGATGAACCAAGTGGCTGAGCTATATGCGGCTATTCGGGCTTTGGAAGAGGCTTTAGAGAGTTGGGAGAATGACTGCCACATCTTCTCGAGGATTGTAGTTGTCACGGACTCAGCTTATGTCACGAAGGGCATAAGTGAGTGGATCTGGAAATGGATTGATAACAGGTTCCTGAGTGTAAGGGGTAGGCCTGTAGTTAATGGTGATCTTTTCGACAGGCTGGATGACCTTGTCAGGCATTTGCAGGATGTGGGATGTGAGGTCAACTTCTGGAAAGTCCCACGAGAAGACAATAAGGAAGCTGATGCCTTGGCCAACGAGGCGCTTGATTGAGGATTCTGTTTCTTTTGGTTTCTTGGATCTGGGTGCGTGGGAAAAGTATGCTGGTCTGAAACCTGGAGGCGTTTGAGCTCGCAAGACTAATTATTGACATTGATGTATCGATATGGGTATTTCTTGGAGTTGGCGCGTGGGGATAGCAGGGAAAGTTATGCTGGTCTAAAGACTACCTATATGACTTTGCACTCGCAAGAATGATAGCTGACATTGATGTATCAATATGTGTTGAATGGGTCCTAGGAGCAACACTTGAATGGCATGTGTTATAAATTGGCTCTATTCCGTTCAGAGCCAAGAGATACAACTAGAACTATTCAAGCAACATAACTTGTACTTCACTTGCTTCCGTCCGTGAGTTATCCACTTTGCTTGAGTAACTCAAAACTAAGTTATCACGGTAGGACTTATATCCTGGCTATCGAACCTCTGGCAAATGATCTGATATGTACTTTTCATACCATGCCGAATCAATCTGTAATTCCCCAAGCTTTCAACATATGTAGTTTATTGCCAATTCACTGATCTATCACTTATACTTATACGTTTACCAGAAGTTGGAGATTGACACGAAGATCTAGTCATGGTGGAAGGGTCCCTGGAATTGTGGATTCCCCTAGCAAGCCATGGTTTGTGATTTGACGCCTTGGTTCACAAAAGAGACAATCATCATCCCACAAGTGAATGGTAGAATGATAACTGGTTACAAGTATTGCCAAATCCAACAAAGCATGTTACCCGACTGAATGACTCTGAAAACCGAGAAACAACCATAATTGATGGTGCACAACATCCACAAGAACTTGCAAGGATGAAATTCACGCCAAAGGAGAATTTCAAAGCTAAAGAGCTATTATCAACGCTACTAGCTGTGAACTTCACCGAGTAAGCCACCTATTTGAACTTAGATATTCCAAACTAAAATTTGCTTGGCAGTATGGAGTTATTCGATGGATCTAAGAATATCATATGGGGAGCTCAAAAGAAAGAGTACCGGTTGCCAAAGGCCATCCTCTGTTATTACTTCCCATTTTTTGGATCGAGCCTTCAACAGCAATTTTACAGACGGGCAAAGCCAAGAACTGCATCTTACAGAGGACTTCCCCGAAACTTTCAATCAATTTGTACTCCTCTACACGGGTAACATGGTTGACCCATGAATCCTGCCCAAAGAGCACTGTACAACAAGCCATTCATTCCTTGTCGGAAAACTTCGTACTGGCCGATCTAGCCAATCCCAAAACAACTTGGATCTTATAGTCAAACGAATAGACTACCTCTTTTGACGGACTACATGCGAACTTGGTTTTCCATGAAGATCAAGCATCTTAGGTTGGCGTGCGTTTGCACTCGGACTTGCTCATCCAGCGCGAACTGTTGACTATTGTGATTGAATTCTTGGGCAAGGGAATGGCTCATGAAGCTATTGATACGATTGAGGCTTTTCGAAGGAAGCTCTTCAATTGATGGTGAAACAAATGTAGAGATAGATATTATGGCCATATGTGGGATGACTTGGGTTAAATTCGGAGATGCCTGTCGTTGTTCCGACTCTAAGCTCTGAATACTAGGCTCTGTGTGCTAGCTATAGGTCCCAAACACTAGACCTTCTACGTCGAATTTACAGCTTACGAGCCTCTTGAGAGGTAGGTAAGCTAGGAAATCGGGAAAGCAACACACGGCACTACACGTACTAACAAACAAACAGACTCTACTTAAACTATTTCGTCTGGGTAGTAATGATGCGTCAAAGCAAAACTCAGTTAGTCTGTTTTATTTCAATAAAGCGAAATCCCATACCGGATTTTTACTGTTAGCCAGGGCTATCACTAGTCTAACAGACAATACAATTTTCTCCTACTCTCGGCTTCCTCCATTTTCCTGAAATTAGGTAGTTCCCGGATGCGGAGTGAAACTCGCTTAAATAGGGAGGTTCCAATTGTAAGCGAGCCATATATTTCTACGAGGTCCTTTTGTACCTTAGGTACTTACATGTCATACTTTCGTACTGTGAGCTAGATGCGTGTTGGGTGGCTAATATCTTACGGAATATCATTTTGGCTTGGATATTGAAAGTTCTACAATTACTGTTTCACATGCACAATGACTGAGACTCAAACCGTCTTACTGGCAATGGTCTTTGAAGTTCCTTTGTCATAAGAATTCAGCCATCTCTGCCTTGTAGAATCTTATAAGAGACTAGAGAATGGTATTATGAATAGCTACACAATGGTCTTTGTGGTTTATTGTAATAACTCAGCTGTCTTTACACAAAGAATTATTAATGCCACTGAGAATAGCCCCACAGTGGTTCTTTATTGATTCTCTAGGACCAAATAATTCAACCTTCTTGTCGGGAGTATGAACAAAACAAGCGAATCCTAGTGAAATAGACCCGCGCATGACCAGTACCAAAACTCACTCATCAATCAACACAACTTGACTCTTCGATCTTCTAACTCCCTAGAACAGGAATCACAAGAATTCTAGTTAAAGCCACATTAACATACACAACGGTAATTAAGAGGGAGAAGGCCTGCATTAAAATAAACTCGGAAGAAATGGAGCAACCTGCCGGAGGTGAGGTGACAGAGCAATCGGCGAGACAGGCGAGACAGGCTATGATAAAAGCTGCGAGGGCGCAGCGGGATAAAAAAGCTACCGAGAAAGCCAACGCGGTGATTCGAAATACTTTCGGGAATCTCACGAAAAAAGACTGGATGCCGTGAGTGGTGGGTAAGATGTGAGCACGGGGTCGAGGTAAGTGAGGTAGGTTGATCGAGTTTCCTTTGTGCCTTTATTTCCCCCCTCTTTTTTCCCTTTGCCGCTTTGTCTGTTGGCGTTTGGGTAGGTATAGTACCATCAATGGAATTATCTCACAAATGACTTGAATTTTTACATGAAATGACCGCCTGAACTTTAGCTCCGAGATGGGATCCTGTGATAGATATCAGCTTGACCATTAGTAGACTGACTTGACCTTGACGTGACGTCTTTTCTGCACTGACAAGTTCCCGAATTGCGGTTCCTCTGAGTGATTCGAGAAAGACAAGGAGGGGTTGGTTGGAAACACATAATGCTCGAAGACTTGGTTCAAAAACTCTTCAGCACAACAACTTAAACTCCTGTAAGGTCGGTACGGTAGTTGTTTTGCAAGCTCATGGGACTACTGAGTCTGGTGGTGGTCGGGAAGGTTCACACAACACAGCACAGCCATCGGCCTTACGAGGATCCGAGTGGATATCAAAATGATCGCAAGTCAGGGACTGGTCTCAAGGCGTCGCATCGCTCTACCCCAAAAGGCAGAAGACGCTCTTGATATTATAAGTCCACGACACAATATGGGCAAATCGATCTGGAATAACGGTACAAGATAAGAATGGGAATCATAAGATGAGTGACGTGCGCCTCCAGGGTCGCATAGAATTGTTTGTATCATGGCATGAATCCATGTCAAGATCGAAGCGCATCATCAGAAGAATGATGCCAGAGGGCTTGGATGACAAATGACATGGGCGGCCACTGGGAATCTGGCAGAAAGCTTGGCACAAAGCTTGTCTTTTTAGCACGGGAAACGGAAAAGCGAGAAAACAAATGGCTCTGTCGTTTGTTTCGCGTGCGGTATCTGAGTATCTGACCGTCTGACGGCGAGCTGCTGACCAGGAACGAGTGCAGGCGGCGACATGAAACGGGTGTTCTCGTGGTACCACAGTAGGTCGTGAGCAAGGTACTGTAGGTTCAAGTTCCTGGCATTCGTCCGACGTCGTTCTGTTGACTCGTATGGAGGAGCAGTCATGGAGAGTTACGGCTTTGCTAGGACGGTCGAGTAAGTAAAGGAGCTCAATACTGTAGGTCATCGTCGATCATTTCACGGAGCTTCAGATTCTCTGACTTGCCGGCTTCCTCGTCAACAACCGACTCTCTCAGAAACGCCTACGCAATCCACGAGCACATCTTCGAAAGCACAACACAGAAGCATCCCGTTGTTTTTGATCCCTTGTACGAGCCCGACACGACTCACAGCGTCTGTGCCTGGCTGACTGGCTGGCGATACATGAAACAAGCAAACAATCAACATGCCCTGTCCTTCCCATGGACTCTGCATCTGCATCTGTGCGGCTACATCTACCCTGGCCTTGGAAGCTCCTGGTGTGAAAGGATGTGTTTCTATCCGACCAAGCCGACTCCGACCACGAGCTCCTAGTATGAACATCGTGAATTTTCGAGCATCTGCCAACCAATCCACCTGCAGGTGGCTTGTTCGTGCCGCCGGCGGAACGACCTAAGCAACGGTAAGTAAGACTGACTTTCTTTCAGCACAGAAGTTACACGCGCCGCAATGTCACAGGCCTGCAGCAGGATGTATAGTACAGTACAGTACAGTACAGTAGCAGCATCACCAGTCTTTTCTTCATAAGATTGACGTTGCCGCAGCATGATTTCAGCCTGATGCCCCATTCATCCCAATCCTACCTGACATTGTGACCTTGGCTTCATGAACAACTTTACTTCCAGGAATCCAACATCTCCCGCAATCTAACTTTGTTGTGATTCATAATAGCCATAACAAAAAGTGTCTCCTCCCATTCTTGCTCTCACTTCATAGGTGGTTAGTCCAGTCAGCTCAACAAAACCGCTGCATCTAACAGAAAACAACAGTTGCAAAAGCTTGACATTTACACTCCAGAATCCACCAGACACAAAACATCAGACACGATCAAGATGCATTCAGTCATCACAGCAGCTGTCTTTGTAGCTGCCCTCATCGCCTCCGCAACAGCGCAAAACAGTAGCGACCCAGTCACAGGCACCCTCGGCAACGCAACCATTGTAGAAAACAACCCCCCAGGAGTAATCTACATAGCAACGCTTCCAGAAAAGGAGTTCTTCAACCCAGACGACCCGCGAGGAAACATCAAGGGGACTGTATCAGCCACGGCAAACCCCAATGGCATCGGCGTCACCTTCCAAGTCAACTTCCAGAACCTGCCTACAAGCGGTGGACCATTCCGTAAGATGAAAACCCATGGCTCGTCACGTCCAACAGCTTACAAATCCAGTCTACCATCTCCATGCCTTCCCAGTCCCCGAAAACGGAAACTGCAGTAACACGCTCGCCCATCTAGATCCGTACGTACCTTGTCCCTCAACTCCCGTCAAAACAAAGACGCCCAACTAACCAAACCCACAGCTTCCTCCGCGGCGAAACCCCCGCCTGCGACAGCGACCTCCCACAAACCTGTCAAGTAGGCGACCTAGCAGGAAAGCACGGCAAGATCACCTCAGACCCCTTCACGGCATCCTACACCGACGAATTCGCCTCGACCGTCGACGGCATCGGTTCCTTCTTCGGTAATCGCTCCCTAGCCGTGCACTTTGCAAATACTACGCGCATCACCTGTGCCAGCTTTACGCTTGTGGGTGGGAAGCCGAATGCGACGAGCACCGGATCTCCCTCTGCTACATCGAGTAGACCGGCGCAGTTCACGGGAGCTGCGGCCTCCCTGAAGGGAAATGCTGGGTTGACTCAGGCGGCTGGCGTTCTCGGAGCCGTCGCCATGGCTTTCATGATGCTGGCTTGAGGAACGAGTGAATTGGACACGAATGCATAGATCTGCTTCTTTTTTGGGCGTTGCGGGGGACTGTAGGATACGAAATAATGGCGGGGTAATGGGCAAAAGCGACTCAGTAAAGATACCATGAGAAAGGAGACTGGTTGAGTTGATGGACTGCGCTACTGTACTTTCTACTTTTCTACACGAGGGATGATGGCCTGTTGCGAATACCACAAAGCAATTGAACGTTTAACATTTCCACCACAGGCGCTCAACCACACTCGTGCGAAATTTTGCTCTTGACGCTCAGGTTATCGATTACCCTACGCGATCCTCTACCGTTCTCAATCATAGACAGATGGTGACAGTACGTACACGTCCTCCCTCCAGGACGGAAAGTCAAGAGTCCGTAAACCAAATCCTGCGTACTTTCTTTCGTACAGTATTACTGAACGTACAGAGTACGTGCCTCACCGCCTCACTCACCGCGCCCCACCAGCCGTGCACACTTGACCCTGGCACGTTTCAGCGCGCCAAGACCTGACAACCCACTCTCGTGCTTGTTTCGAAGGAGATCTGAGGAACCCCGGTCTTGGCTGAAACATGCCAGCCCGAGGTGCTTGTGGATCTGGAAGGAGTGGTTCATCCGCCGAGAAGTCTTCGTCCCGGGCCAGCGAGGAAAGCTCTGCCCGTTGTTCTCGGTCGGTAGACAACATGGAGACAACATGGAGGCGACACGCAGACAACATGTAGGTAGGTAGACAAGACATCGACGTCGACGTCCTCTGTATCAGTGTGCGCGAATCTGACGTGAGCTGAGATATGGACCGACCTTGGGCTCGAGCAGTTTACTTGGCCCTTGACGAGCGCAACGCCTTTTGTTTGGCTTTGTATGTCACCCACCGGCACTGGCTTGGGGAACAGACTTGAGCACTCGTGTGGTCAAAGGGGAAGGCAGACAGACATGAATCAGAGAGCGGGAGCCTTGCATCCTTTCGAATCATTGACGTTGTACGTCTTACTACAAGTGCAAAGAGTAAGACTAGTGGCACTTTCTTATTCCAACGACAAAGCATTCATATTTGAAAGTCATGACGTGGATTGATGTGTCATTCTAAACATGGACTTCATGACTTTACTGAGCTCACGACTCCAGCTTGTAGCTTGGTCAAGACTCGTCCAAATGCAACATTCGTATCCATAACAATGACCCGTACTTACCTACTTGACATGCTTATCGGCCAAAGATCCTACATTGTCCTTGCTGCTAGACCTTATAGGTTGTGTGCAGTCTTGGAATGCAAGAATTAGGGCTAACAGCCACCACCAAATCATCAAAGAAGTAGACTAGCACCACTATTAGATTTGTGGCCAACGATGTAGAAAGACATTTCGCATATGCCGGTACACAGCACAATACAGACAATGGAATTGTCAATCTTATACGTCGAAGACGTGGACCACAAATCCTTCATTTGCTAAAAGGAAAAAATGTTGACAGTAGGTCGAGAGTTGTTTTGAAACCAGGCTGCCGGAATAATTCAAGGCCCTCTGCTGTCAGCCCCTTAGCTTCTTCCCGGTATATCTCGTCAAGTTTGGCGGTTGTTCTGAATCCTTCCAGCGAAAGCGATCATAGTGTAGGCTCTGTTTACTGAGTCGCCTGTATTCGGCCTGGACCGGACGTTGCACAAGCTTAGACAAGTCAGCGC
Source organism: Pezicula carpinea (assembly GCA_026119845.1). NCBI lineage: Eukaryota > Fungi > Ascomycota > Leotiomycetes > Helotiales > Dermateaceae > Pezicula > Pezicula carpinea. The sequence continues at coordinate 243,961 of JALRMK010000020.1, forward strand.
GGAGGCTTAGTAACTCCTCCGAGTATTAATAAAAACCTAGCGTTCTTACTCGATAATCCTCAGAACCTTCATGCCCTTGTGGAACTAGACGTGGGTATGGCATTCCGAGCTGAGCTGTGAATGGCGAATTCGTGGATGCAACTGTCCGCGTCATCTCTTCCAACATATCTCGTTTTATCGCAGGCAAGTAGTGCAGGAGTGCAACAGCCCCCCATGGTATTGAGATGTAGGGAGCTCTGAATGAATTATAAATGCACAAGATTTTGCATCGAACCTAACGCCAATGGATAAGACTTCGGAAACTGCTGGTGGTAGGTATCGGGCGGCGCCTCGACGCATGGTGAGCTGGTTTCGGGGTACTATGTATTGTTGAATAGCTTTGTAGTAGTGGAGAGGAATGTCGCCGAAGAGAGGTCGAAGATGAATATTAGAACTACATGTATTCGAAAGCTCATAACAGTCCTACCATCTGGCTTGGAAGCTACCTTGTGGAGAGCGAAAGAGATGTAGAGAGAGAAACAGAGGGGAGGGAGAGAGCAGAGCGGAGCCGAGACGAGGGGCCGACTGAGGTTAATACAGGAGGTGCGTGGCGACACCACTTGAGGTGTGTAAATATCCAAAGCTCTTTCTTTAGGATAATTCGACTTTAAGGCTGGCTTGCATCCTTCATCAGACTCATTTTCAGAAATGAGTGCAGGAAGCCATTTTCAACCACTTGTTCAGAGTTTGGACCTCAATAAGGCTGTTCTTCTCAACCTGGCATTAGATCCTTCCTTACCTTCAACGTCCCTCGGCACATAAAAGACCACGGTACCTTATCTTCCCATGTTCCAACTTCTCTAAAGAATCGACAACTCCCCATTTCGTCATTAGAAAGCTCTCAACTACAGGCCTAGTATTATGGCATCAATGCAGCTAAAGGAGAACGGAAGTCTCCAGCTTCGGCCCGAAATCCGCAGAGCTGCGCGGATGAATGGTGGCCTTGGTAGCCAAGACAGAGCTGAGTTGTTTCCCTTCTGGCGTCTCTGAAGTAGTGATTAGGGGATGGTTGATCTTTCTTTTGCCTGGAGGTCCCCTTTTATTATTACAAAATGGTGAGCCCCAAGATGCATCGCCTCTTGCTTTTTGGTTTTCTGTTCCACTGATAACAATGACTTTCAGAACCAAGATCCTTTGCAAATTGAATAGCAACGGCTAGGACCTCGGCATTAGCATTACTTCTAGAAAGTTTTCGGAGTGTGCCATGATTTAGGACTGGCGAGGCATTTCTTGGAGTAAAGTCATCCCAAAGACATATAACACCCAAAACAATCTGGAATGGGTGAAATATGAACCGGGATTACGAACGATGCCCGAGCCAGCGGTCAATTACGCCGGCACAGTCAGTTGGTTTGATTTCTGCGTCTAGCAAGGCTTTTCGGACTGTGATACCACCACACATCATTGGGGCAGCCATGTCAGATACAAGACCATCGGGATTATTGAAGAGGAAGCTCTCTTTCATGACAGCTCATGAGCTGAAGGATCCTTGATAAACCTCGTTAATTCCGTATGGAGCAAGCTCTTTGCCTAGACAATATCAGAACTCGCCAGCCACACAATCATCGCAAACACCGCAACTATTAGTGAAGTAGCCCATCCAAATCGACCACCACTGCTTCCTGTCAGTGATGGAACTCCAACACGAGGAGGTTGAATTTTAACACCTTCAAAGCCATGACATCTGGCCCGAGTGGTTTGACAACTCCTATTCCTTCATGGCCAAGAGCCACCGGGTACAGCTTATAATAGCTATCAGTACCACAAACACCAGAGTGTGTTACTCCCAGGAACGGTTGCTTCTACGCGATCTCCATTTGGAGAGCCTTTGAACACGCTGATATCGCAAGTCATGCTCGACTGGAACTTCAAAGAGCAGAAATGGTTCACATTAAGTTTGCGTTGTCAAGACATTAGCAGACTTGCAAAAGTGCAATGACAGAAAGGATAGTCGAGCGCAGTCGATAAACAAGGTCTTTTTTGATATTAGCTCAAGTTATACTGAGCCCACCATTTACAGGCGTCAATACTAACGAACCTCCCACAGTTGCATCAGATCGCTTTATCAGCAATGTTCCTATATCAACCATACTGTAGAAGGATTTGACACCATCAAAACTCATCAAACGAAAATGCCGAAATTCAAAAGTCTCCTCTTTCGGGAAATGTTCTTCGCCCAAAATACCCGCTGTATGTACTTGGTATATCATTGGCACAATTGTTCGTCGGGGAAAGGATCGAGATATTAGGGCCGTTAGAAAGGACCACGATGAATTCCTAGTTAAATTCTACCTTTTTAGGTTAGCATTTTTACACGCTTATACTTTTTTCGGGTGAGCGCTGGTGGTGGTTCAAAAGTCACATTTATCTGATAAAACTCACTCCGGACTCCAGGCGTTGTGACTCGAAAGTTGGAATACAATGAATGGTAGAGCTGAGTGATGAGGACCTTACAGTATAGCCTTGTAGCCATCAACCCCGAATTCATGACCTTTTTAGCAGATGAAGCCTTAAGGCTCTTGCTTTTTCCGTTCTAATGATATCAATGGTTGTAGTATCATTAATATGCAACACCACCACACGGTTCTTTGGACTTGTTGTTGTCTAAGCGAAGCTTCTCGAATCAACGAGGCTGAGCTTACTAATCCAGAACAGCTCTAAAGTCACTCCAATTTTCTATCGGCGCGGACAACATCAAGCTCCTCCTCAGAAGCCTCAAAAAGTTCACACAACGCGCGCAAAGAGCTACTTACCTCCACCAACATCAGAATCGGCGCGCGCATTGTCCATAGCATCGCAGTCACCTCTTGCCAGCGCTCGACGACAATCCTACAAGCAAGCGCAACATCCCCACGATCAAATAACACTCGTATCAACACCAACGCTGTAAACGTCCACAACCACCCACCTACCTACCAACCTACCTACCACCACCCGCACCGCAAAGATGGCCAACTACCTCGCCTCGATTTTCGGAACCGAAGCCGACAAAGTCAACTGCTCCTTCTACTACAAGATAGGCGCCTGCCGCCACGGCGACCGCTGTTCACGCAAGCACGTCAAGCCCTCGTACTCGCAGACGATCCTGCTACCCAACCTCTACCAGAACCCAGCCTACGACCCCAAGCTCAAGTTCAACGCCAGTCAGTTGCAGAACCACTTTGATGCTTTCTATGAGGACTTTTGGTGCGAGATGTGCAAGTTTGGTGAGATCGAGGAGGTGGTTGTTTGCGATAACAATAATGATCGTATGTCCTCCCCCTTCCCTGTCCTTGCCTTTGCTCTTTTATATATGCGCTTTTCTGACTTTTGTGGAATCAGATCTAATTGGCAATGTCTACGCGCGATTCAAGTATGAAGACTCGGCACAGAAAGCCTGCGATTCGCTCAACTCTCGCTGGTACGCAGCACGCCCCATTTACTGCGAACTGTCACCCGTCACGGATTTTCGCGAAGCATGTTGTCGGCTGAATAGCGGAGAGGGCTGTGTCAGAGGCGGGTTTTGCAATTTTATTCACAGGAAGAACCCGAGCGACGAGTTGGATAGGGAGTTGGAGCTCAGTACTAAGAAGTGGTTGAGGGAGAGAGGCAGAGATGAAAGGAGTGCAAGCAGAAGTCCAAGTCCAGAGCCAACAAGGAAGAGATATTAGAAGGTCTACTCCAGGCCGAGACTCGGACTGGCAGGACGAGGATGCACAAAAAAATGAAGGTTTTACGAAGGGAAAGAGGGGATAGAGAGTTGTATTCTGGACGTGATTACATTTGGCGTTATTGGTCTTCTTGCGGCTTTGCTAGGTCAGAAAGCTTGTATGTGTATCATAACTTCTGAAGAAGCGCTATTACTTCTGAAAACACAAGCGACGACCGCGTCCCATTCGTTAAGACTTCTTCGCTGAGAAGGGAGTCGTGTTCATCATAGAAATGACCTGCCCTTTACTCGGTACAGGTTGTTATGCGTACCCCAGATTCTCAACGCCAGCCTTTTCTAGGCCTCCAACCCATTAAATTGCCCCATGACTTACCACCATTTTATTCCCGCGCATCTACAAATTCATCCACACTTTTTGTATCCGTGTCCTCCCGCCTGAGCGTTGGGTCTGCTTTCTGGAGGTTATCTTTCAAGTCCTCGTGGAAGTCGATTAGTGGATCCTTATTCGACTTCCGTTCGGTACTAGTAGCTCGAAGTGTACGTTCCAAGTCTTTCTGGTTTTGCCCGTTGTTTTGAGTCTGAGCAGTTTGTAAATCTGCAGGGAAATGAGAAGCAGCCACTGGCGTCGCCGTGGGTTGACCAATGTCAATAAGATCGGCCCCTATGGTTGGGGTTTGGTCCTGTTGCATTGAGGTGGAATTGGCGGCTACCGCCTGTGGTTCATTGTGCGAGTTTGGAGGTGGAATTATGTTCTTTTCTAGGGATTTCTGACCTTTCAGGATAGAGGTTACTGCTAGAATCTGTTGGGTTTGTTCTTGAGGAGTTTTGCCATCACTAGATAAATGATTAGCTATCTGATGCAATTTAAACGATTAAAATACTCACATGGAAGCATTCAATATCCAGTCAAGGTCTTCTTCGCCTTCTTCGGGGCCACCAGGACCTCCTTTGACATGTCTGAAAAGCGTTGGATTCCAGTCTATCCCCTCTTCAGCTCTCCGGGCTGCTTCGTCTCTTTGCTGGTCCTCAATCTTTGTCTTCTCGTCAGTCGCTACTACGTGGTCGCGTTGGATGACTGCTTTGGCGGTGGGTAGCCATAGTTTTTGAGATTCCCGGTCTCCTTGTTCTTCGAGGGGCCGTACAATTGGAGCTGTTGGCTTTGCGTTTGTGGCATTGAACAGGACGTCCTTCTTTCCAGTCTGGAGTGTCAATGATCAGCAATTTACTCACCATAGTTTACCGCTCGAAGGTCCATACCCTGAGATCTTTGATCATCATTTCTCCACTCCACATTCCCGACAGTTCAAATAGCACTTCACCAGTCTTGTCATTTTTTATTGTTCCGCCAATAGCATTATAAGTGCCGCCGAAGTACCCTTTTGTTTTAAACTCGATATCGGCACTCAGTCCAAGTTCTGGACATCGTACAAAACTATGATCGCCAAGCTCATATTTCATTTTCCCAAAAAGAATCCCTCGAGCGTACATGTTGGGCTGAGTAAGAAAACTAGAGTGATAATCAGTGAAAGTTCGATAGTAGTAAGACATGCTACGAGCTTACTAGCTTTCGCCCTTCCCACTCTTCCCTCGGTTGAGAAACCGTAGTATGGCAATACCTTCCATCAAGCTGGCCGCAGAATTGCCCAAGAACTTACTGCGAGGCTTGAGGCACCCATCGATCCTGATATGGTGTTCTGGTGCCATATAAAAGTAGCTTGACTTTGGAGGGTGATGCGATGTCTGTTCGGAAATGTAGTAACCTTTCGTATGGTCGGGATATTCCCAGTAGCAAGTGAAAGTCTCACCCAAGATGGGATTGAGTGGTTTCTTGACGCCTCTGTAGCCTAGATCAGTACCATTATTTGGAAGCGAAGTCCGATATCTTGCTTACGGTGGTTTGATGTGCCATCCACTTAAGTAGAACTTCACCACTGCGACAAATCGTTGAGTTGGGTCTTCGATCTCCGGCATAGGCAGCAACGTCTCGGGATGTGCCATGAAGCTGCAATTTGATCAGCACACAATACTCCCAGTACTATTATCCCCTTGTACACGCACTTGGTTATTCTTTCCAGCATACTCCGAGGTTCGAGGATGAATGTCGGCAGCACAACCCGACTCAGGTCTGCGCCTGGCCGTAGCTGCGAGATAATGTGCGACAGAACTGGTTATCCATCAGCTTGGACTTCGTGGTTGTCATCCTCGTTGCCCTCACCATTTCCCTGGTCTGGCTCTACCACCGTTGTCTCGTCCTCGGCACCGTCCGATCGCCCTTCGTCAACAGAGGACCTGTTGCCTGCATATCCCAGAATTATATTAGCACATGTGATTGTCTCTATCGCAGCCCAGCTTCGAAAACAACAGACTGCGGAATGCAAAGGTAAACATACTTGCCCCGGAAGCCCGGCGATGGGAGTGCTCCTTGAGTCCCGTAAGACTGACCATGTTCGCGATATGGCGACGCTGTTTCGCGTGTATCGTAGAGTTGTAGAGGTTGCGATGTGAATTTGAAGAAATGAGGCTGGGTTGATGTATCCAGGTTGACGAGCTTACATGGAAAGGCCGACAGGTATTTGCCTAAGCTGCGTCATGTACGGAAGTTCTGTCGGCGCAGGCGCAGAAGAAAATAGAGGACGCGCTAGGATTGGAGGGGTAGTGGCCAAGAGAAGGAACACCGGGAATGTGGTGGCACCTAATAATGACGATCCCAAATCCATTCACCTGCGAACTGTTGTCGCTCTTGGCGGCATGATTCTTTGTCCGGAGCGCAGAGTATACAGGACAATTTGTCTGTCCGAGGTTGTTTCTTCAAGAATCTGCTTCTGATCCTGTTCCGTCCTCTTCTGATCTTGTTCATTACGTGAAGTCGTCACACAAGCTCCGGAACAGTCGTGGAGGACTTTCGTCCCAACCAGGTACTGTATTATAAGAGAGCTAATAAGCGCTCCAACCCATCAACTTCGGGTCAAGCTTTTCATTAATAACTAATGCATAGACTACCCAAGCTGTCCAATCTTCGGGAATCACTTCAAAGACAGTATTCATTTCTTTGACTTTCTAAACTCTCCAATTGTGACGTCTCCTCGTACAGAGCCTTATTAACAAAGACGGAGTTTTGCGTCCCAAGACCGACTTCATCCAGCTATGAGTAGGCGTGGAACGAAGGAACAAATATGGTCTTCTATTCAAAAGGTCTCACCATCTTCGGATGTCTTACTATAAATAAGACTAAGGTACAGAAAAACACATCACCTGCTACGTCGCTACGTATTCTACCTTAAGACAAAATACAACTGCCTGCGCAGCCCAATGAAGACCTCGGTTTCCATCACATGAAGCCACACCCATTGTAACTGGGCCTGTGATTGTAACCCCACCATATCCGAACAATGAAAATGCAATCTGATAGAAGCAACTTAGAAGTTCTCTTCCGCCTCTGCATAAGATCTCTATTGCCAGCCCCTGGTGGCTGAAAGTCGTTTTCGGAGTAAAGTAACTCGGACAAACTCGCACACAAGAAAGTTGTTTTTAATAATCCAAAACAATCTTTGATATAGTAACAAGCGATATCAAAGGGAGTGCTCACAGTCTCTACTAACATATTCCCGAGGACTTGTCAGCGGGCTCGCGAGGTACTTTCGTACGGGCACTCGCTAAGCGAGCCACGTAACCCCGCACCGCATATAGAGTATGAGTCAAAATAAGAAGCTCTTAGTCAATAAAAGCACAACATGGCCTGCTGGCCCAATGGCAAGGCGCTTGACTACGAATCAAGAGATTGCAGGTTCGATCCCTGCGTAGGTCAAAAAATCACTCTTTTGCTCTTTTGTTTTCAACAATTCTTTTCCCAGTTTGCCAACTACTTACCGCTTTCAAAAGGTACCTTATAGAATATTTCCTTTTTTAGCAGACTTCTTCTACTCCGGTTGCCGAATAGCGAACCCCTTTATTCCTACGCGAGGCTGACTCGGCTGATTACCTCTCCTTAGGGCTTTGCTAGGTCCTCGTGCTCGTATATCTCATAACTTGCAATCCTTGAAGGTAGGTCCGTTGTCAAGCATGTGGCCATATTGTATTGCACAAACTCGTCTCAATGATTAAAGTTTCAATACTATCAATGTTGCACGTGAGAATCGGTCCAATTATTGTTCCGTGCTCGGTTAAGCTCATGGTAAAGCTTGCCGAGCTCTGCGCTCTCCTGTACCTATAAAGCCTCGCTCTCTTCACTTTTTAGATAGTCTAGACAAATTCTAATGCTATGTTCTATATCACCTTATTTTCCCATACTCTCGTAGACTCTGCGAGAATCAAGCAGTCAAGTCTTCTTCTATGCCACTTCAGGATGTCAACATTGAGTTGAACTTAGGGGGCTTAAGTCCTACTAACTCAGTAAATATCAAAACTCTTAAAAAGAAAAAAGGGGTTTGATGCCAGATGCATATGTTTAATTATTACAGGCATTTATTATTATGAAGGCAGACCTAATGCTCATCTGTATGTCCAGTGTGCTCTGCCCACCCCACTACCTTTGCTCCGTGCTATAGAAACGCAACTTGCTATCCACCCAGTGCTGCCCCTATACTCCAGAGTACTAAAATACAAGCAATGGCCCAGAACCCCATATAAACTCCACGAAAAAACTTTTCCAGCAAAAGAAATTCGTTGTTGTAATTGCAAAGGAAATAAAACTGCGTTTATTATTTCACGGTCTCCCAGGAGATGATGTCCCGCTAGTTCGTTCGTTGACAACCTCAGCTGAACTTCCCAAGTAGTCGGGATTCTGCGAAGGATTTACAGTGTGGATATTGTGCTGATGTACGTAGCCCAGACTTGTCGGCCTATCGTTTTCCATGTCAGGTGAGAAGTGACCTGATACTTCTCCAGGTCCAGTACTTGATCTTGAGGAAACCGCAGAATGACGTTTGTTCGAGCTTGAGCGGGCGAAGGGAAAGCCAGGGTCCAAAGAGCTTTGGGGTTTATGCTGAACAGCAGCCCCTGCTTTTGAGAGATCCACACTCAAGGATTTTCGCCTTGAGCTCTTGCGAGGTACAGTGGGAACCAGAGGAATATCCGTCAGCGCAGGTTGATATTGGTGGTGCTTTGAACTGGCTTTGGAAGGAAATCGACTCGGCAGCTCAATGTCCTCGCCAGCAGGCTGGATTCCAGGCAATGACGGCGGTACGTCTGAAATTCTTGCGAATTGAGGAGCATCCTGCTCATCGAATTCGTCCTCGTCATCTGACTGTAGCGGACTGACTAAATTCCCACTGCCCTGGTTCTCGCCGACGTCATCTTTAGTATGGGTTGGGGAGGCCTTTGATGCTCCACCAGGAGATACTCGCGCAGGCACGTCATCCTCGGTATCCGAGTCAATAGGTCCGTGCCTTGCTCCACCAGTGGCAACAGGTATTCCCTCTGGAGGTGTTTCTTGTCCAGGCGCATTTCTGGCCTGCATTCCTGGAGGCATCCGAGAGCTTCTTACCACTTCGAATCCCTTCCCCTTCTCTTTGGTTTTGCCCCCAAAAATGTTTTTGAACCATCCTGCCGCCGACGCTGGAATGCCAGTTGGATCTGTTGGTCCAGTTTTGATTCGACGACTTGGTATGTTGGCATTGAGAGCTGGACCTCGAACGCCATAGTAGAAGTCAACCTCTCTTGTTGCATAGTCAGCCTGAGAGCGCCTTGCTTCATTCGAACTGGCATCAGGTGGTTGCTGGGGAACAGGCGTGCCTCTTCCCGATATGGATGGACCTTCTGGTGACTGAGGAGCCTCGTTGGCGTCTGTATCCGGCCGGTTGCCCCAGTCTCCACTCGCCCAGGATCCCCGGCTTTTTGCACCGGGAGAATAAGCTTCTATCGTAGGCCGTCGTAGTCTTGGTGGCCGGTAATAGGGGTCTGCAGCATCTGCAGTAGACAACCCTAATATTGGGCCGCGATGTCGACTCTGGCCAGACGGAGCTGCTGCTGAAGGTAGAAAAGAGAAACTGCCGGCCTCGCCTGGATTGGATGATGTGTAGGTGCTCGATCCGCTAAGGTGGTTTGCATGCATAGGGCCGGATGAATCCACGCCAGTGGACTCCAAAGCAGCACTTTGCGGGTTAAGAAGTATGCCAGTACTACCCCCTGATTCTGCTCTCATCCTATTCCCATTCGTGGCATACTCCTTTCGATCAGCTTCAGCGTCGAGCATAGCAGCACTGGACAGCTGGCTAGCTCTGGAGCCCGCATCGCGTCGAGGCAGCCGCCTGGATAATTGTCGCATACCGAAGACTCTGACCAGTCCACCCCTCGCAGCACCCGTTTCGTCATCTCCTCCCGCTCCTGCCATCCGAGCTGCAACTTCTACAATAGTCTGAATGGCATTCAAAAGAAAGCCAAATACAAGCACCAAGGCGTGCAACAAGAGGATGGTGTAGCCAATCCACCCCTTAGGACCGTCGGTCACACCAAGTGAGGGGACAAATGAAATCATGAGAAGAACGGTGGTGAACCTAACAGCGGCGAAAACAGTGTGGTACAGATTGTTTGACGTCACAGAATGAAATGGTCGAAATGCGTGGAGCGTTAGAACTGTAATGACTTCGCAAATCGCAAGAAGAACAAGTTGAGCAATGCCAGACGGCTGCACTGCACCGATCGAAACCCCACGGACAAAGGTCAAAAGGACCGGGACGAGAGCGAACGGTGCCGCGTTATCGGAATAAGTATTGTACAATGACCCATAAAGAAGGACAGTTGGCAAGTCGTCGAAAAGAAACGATTTAGGTTTCGTAGAAGCTATAAGATGGAGCAGCCAGCCAGCGAAGCCTATTATCAGCACCAACAAAACCACGGCCATGGCCACAGTATATGGAGGTGACTCCGGTGCCACAACCAACTGGAACATAGAGAGGGCAACAATGGGTAGGAGGAAGTAGCTAAACACGATCCGGATGATGTTTCCTATAGAGAATGGCATGTTCTTCGCCCTCAAGTCCTCTTCTTGGGTGCCTCTCCAGTGTCGATAAGCCCATCTTGCGGCAAATCCAATCTGTATGAAAACCAGGACGGCTGCAACGACAACCAAAAGCCAGATAGCCATGCTAGTCCACACATCATCGACGGCATTCAAGCCGACCAATTGCCGCATTTTATCAAGACCATAGGTCCCATTGGGGACATACATCCCGTCGATGAGGCTGATATCACCTGTCTGGTTGCCCACGAAGCTCTGGTTAAACATGAGTGTCGACCAGGCAGCCTTGCTGACAATAGGTTGATAGAAACCTGGGTAATTCAGAGTCAAGGCCCCTGTCAAAACCACGAATTGAATGTATTGTAAGCAATCTCCAAAGCCAGGTGTCACAAGACGGAGAAGATCAGCATCTCGTCCATAATTGGTAGTCCATCGGAAGGTATCAGTTGTTCCCCAGGGGCTGTAGACTCCAGCAAACGCTGTCGCGAGGCCAACCGCAATAATAATAATGGCAGGTATGTACTTGATCACACTGCTTAACCCAGTTCCTAAATCAGGCGTAATGTTCGCAGAGATACAAGCAATCGTCGTGGCAGCACTGTCCCCGTTCTTGACCAGTAAGGTGACCGTGAGAGTCGTGAATGCATAAGTTGAATAGAAATTGTTCGTCATAGAAAAGGAAGGTAGCTCGTATGGATTGCTCCTGTTACAAGATAGTATGAAGTCAGCCCCTACTCCAATATGTCCAACATCATTCCACTGGATAACTTACGCATTCGCAGTGAACGAAGGTCCCAGAGGGCACGACGCATTAACTAGATGATTGCAGAACTCCAGAGCTTGGCTATAAGGTTCGTATGTTAGTACATTGACCTTGTTGTACAATGTCGTCAGCTTATTGACTCCATCTGGATCTGGAATATCTTGAATCTTCCCATCGGTTTTATTGCCATCACTCCAGTATGCCGTATCATTCCAGCTGGGCAAAGCAACCAAGGGAAGTGAGCCGGTAACATTTCCCCAGACCGTAAGCGTCAAATTATGTGCTGGGTCTGTGGTGTTGAAGACGGCATTGACATATTGGGGGACGAACTGCAGCAAGAGCGGAGTATCATGCTGGTAGGACTCGGAAAGACAATTTGTGAAGTCGATGAACACTGCAGAGACCGGGCGGATCAGAAGGCTTGTAGCTACAATCAATAGCCATGCTATCGAGGCGAAATGGGTCCCCTGGAGCCATCTTGAAGCTGCGTGCCGCTGAGTTCGGACAGAGAGAGCTTCGCCAGCAGAGTCGGTATTCGGACGTCGTGCAAATTCCTCCTTCCTCCTCCCTGTGTCCCAAGCTGCGCCCGTGTCCGCAGGCATTATCGTGAAGGCAGATCCTTTGGTTTGGCGGTGATCATCGTGTCGTTGCTGGATGGCCTGGACGCCGGTCTTGTCCATGGCATTGGGAAGCAACTGCCGTATCATCGACGAGCAGTGATCACGCCTACGCAAACAACGTCGTCGTCGTCGATGTTGCTCGCTCAAAACGCCATTATCCTGTCGCCGTGATCAAGATGTCCTGGCTGGCTGGGAGTGACGATGTCTGCCCGCATAAATTTGTTGGTTGCTGGGTGCCTGGCTGCGAGTGTGAAACCGAATGGCACTTTACCCGACCAACAAGCAGCTGCAACCTTGCTTCCTGCGAAAAGTGCTTTGCCACGAAGTCCAAGAATTCCCCAAGTAAAGTCAAAGGTGCGACAACACAACGTACGAAAGGTACAAAGTAAAAGAGCGTGAGTAATTGTGAAGGTCTGGGTTTGGATCGAGGCAATGAGGAGACTCTCTCTCTATGTACGAAAGCCGCTGACTACGGTATTTCACAGGTGCACAATTCTCGTATCCAGTCGCATCCGGTTCGTATCCTGGCTGTGGAGAGATCGCTATGGCTGATGATGCTGCGCCGTCGCAGTAAGGGGGGGTTCTCACCATGTCAGATAGCGTGCAGGTCCACCTCAATACTGTACAAATTCCATTTCCATCGCCCTCATGAACTTTCTGGTAATTTTGTTGTATCTCCGTACCGTACTTACAGGTGTTATATCGAGATGGACACCAGAGATCTTCACCTCAAGGGGGCAATGCTCCGGTGCACAGGAGCTATGCGCGCTGTCCGGCACTCATACGGTGCAGTACAGGACAGGACAGTATGATGAGCAGGTGGATGGTGGTGGGACTGGTGGCCATGCTGGATGCTTCTTTTCTCATTCTCATCGTGTTTCGCAGCTTTCGCTATGGCGTCCAAGTGGTATTCAAGGTTGCCGATCATGTGGTAGGGCCATTCCTACTGGTCAACGCTCACCATCTATTTTCGGGACATGGGAGCTGGCCTATGACGCTGTGTCTGCCCAGGCAATCCCTGAGGCAGCGAGGCCGCCAAGGGGCATTTGTGATGAGAGGGCCACGTCGCGGTGGTGGCAAGGTCAATTAAGATAAGATGTTGAGTGAATCACCAGCCAGACACGCCAGAGGAGGAGAGAATCATGAGTTTGACAAACATTTACAAGCATTCTTCATGATAATATGGGCTTGAAGTATCCCATATAACCCAACTTAATTCAGGAACTAATTTGGTAGCTCGCAATTGTAGGAAGAGCTGGGGCCGCCCTAGAAAGGAGTGATGTTGCATTATTGAATCCGTCTGCTGAGTTATGCTACGGGTAGAATAAGGATCAAGGGCCATACTCGTACACATCAACTCACTTGTCGCATCATAACTGGGTCCATAAAATTAATTTCACATAGCCACAATCGCCGCAGTGCCTAAAACAGGAGATAGCTGGAAGCAACCAGTTTTCTTGCAAACAGTCAAAAAGTGCAGTGCTTAGTACACTTCAACCTGCAATCTGTTGGTGGGCCTTGACGCGCCCATGCCATTAGGTCAGCAAGTCTAGTGCCTCCAACAGCCTCCTGGTGCTCTGGTGCCTCACCACCTCACCAGCCTCACCATTCCTTTGGCCGTCTCTAGCGAGCTACGCCGGAGTCAACTATCACCAAAACCTTTTGTTAAAGAAAAAACATGAGCAATAGCAATCCATTCTTCAATAAAGAACATGCTCTGATTGCTGATCTTCTGGCTCAGTCACTATATCTCCTCTCCTTGAAAAAGCAACCATCCATACCAATTTTCCATACCATACTCCGTTACTGCACCAGGCTCTTTTCTATGCCAGTCAACTACCAGCGCTGCGCAAGAGATAGAACAGGAGAACGGCTAATATCACGAGAAAGATATACATTGCCAGAACTGAAAGATACAATAGGATGACAATGTAACACTATAACAACGTAAGCGAATGGACGATAAAGAACGCTCGACGGGGAACGGTAGTAACTACACCTTCTCCGTGTACCAGAAACGTCGGAACCTCATCTCAGAACAAAAAGTGCAACAGCAGTCTTCCTCGCGTCGACACTGAGCTTCGAGACTGCGACGGACCTCCATCAGAGACTCGGCGGGCACGCGAAAGGCACCTTCTTCCTTTAGTACCTATTGAGCTAAGGCGGTTACGGTCTGACAAGAGTGAGTGTAGATCTCGAAAGGCCACATTTAGCTTGCTTCTGAAAGAGAAGAAGATGTAGATTGCTCACCACGGAGATATGAGAACTGCGTTTTGCGCTCCTCGACCTGTGGAAGTGCACAGGAGAATATTGTGTTGTTGGTGCTAGCGAGGAAACAACGAGTTGGTTGAATAAGCGAGGGAAAACAGAACCGGTACGCTTGTTCTCTTTACAGAGTCTTTAGAAGCAGATTTACGTGACTGAGACGTCCTGGAACAATTAGTATCGAGGCCTCTCGTTGAGATCTGGAGCGAAGTATTTGTACTCTCATCTTGTTTTCCGATGGGCTTCACAATCACACACCATATTTGTTCTTTAACCAAAATTGCGACACACTGTAAAGTCAGTGCCGACACTAGGCGAGGGGCTCAACGTGTGACAGTGTGAATTAGATTAGAGCATAGTACATCATTAGGATGCCGAGTTGCCAACGCTTTCAGAACCAGCTTTAGCCTTTACGTTATTCTCTGTAGTATTATCCTCCCAAGTCGTTTTATAAATGTCTGTAGAGAAGTCTTCCAATCTGTTGAAGTGACGCACAAAGGATTCCACTATACTCTGTCCTCTCATTCCAGTCCTCCAATTCCAGTCCACAACTCTCAGCAGCAAGAACTGCTTTAAACCCTCCAACATGAAAGCCCCTTAGATGATCCCATCTCCACAATGTCCACACCAACCACAATCTTTGTCACATAAACCCCAGTTCTGGTCTTGAAACATATCCATCACACCGCCAGTATGCTTATTGACCGTCCAAGAATCCGTAGCACCATACCCATAGCCGCCATATCCAGCATTTCCCCTCGGTGCTGCCAGCCCGTTTCCTTTCCCGTTCCCATTCCTCTTTCTCTGCTTTTTCTTCTTCTTTGCCGGCGTCACCACGTTATTCTCCTCTTTGATAGGAGACACTGACACCGAGGACAAGCCCTGGCTCGACTCTCCTATGTATGGTGGAACAGGGTTGGTCCCTTCAAACGGAATGAACTAAGACGTAAATTAGCAGTGGTATAAACACAGCACATAGCATAATAATACCACACTTACACCAAAGTCAGCTTGTTGATCTTGTAGCGACAAGCGTTGCAAAATGGCATCCACATCGACGGCTGTGTCTGAAGGTGGTGATGCATGCTTAGGCGAATCACGTCGCTGTTGGGCCATGTGAATGTTCTTCTTGAACCGCTGCCCACAAGTGCAGATTTCAGGTCTGGTGTTGTTCATGGCCAGCACGTAGATGAGGGCAAGACTTGGTAGCAAATAATGTTGACGTCTAGAGTAGTAGTCTATGATGTTTTCTGCTGAAGTTCTGAAGTTCTACTGTTATTACAGCTTTAACCCCGCATGGACTGCATGCTTGTTGGATGGTGAGACTACCTTTATGGCATCCTGCATGTATCTGTAGTACAATAGCCAATAACATCTTTGCTTCTTGGCAAAACCCGACCAAGGTTGTGTGAGCACAGCTGAAAGTTAAGAGATGACATTCATTTTTGAGTTGTCTAATACAGCTGCTGACCTAGTATTCGTAATTGAAAACTTAAGTCCGTATATCCAAATCCTCAGTATATCTTGTTCTATCTCGCATAATCTGTCCATCTTAGCGATTATCATACAATCATCTCGAAATCAAGGCGCAAATCAATTTGGTATTGCAAAAACCTATGCTATTTTTTTGTGCAGACTCCAAAACCCTCGACGTGGATATCTCCCTTAACCCGCATAAAAATGCAACATACGCTAAGCCAAACAACGAATGCCAAGTATCCATGGAAATGCACGTATGTACATGCATCTAGTCTATGATGAGGAACACCATCATTTCCTCATAGAGCCAATGCGAGACGCAGCCTTGACCGGCGCCGGTAACGCTTGCGAAAATCTTTCGCGATCTGCCAACAATTATTAGTCCACACATGAAAATCCGAAAAGAGTGAGAAGAATATACCAGATTCAGTATCAAAGACAATCGTGATATCGTCATGTTCTCCCGGGTACTCTGGCATATCGAGAGAGACAAAAGCACTGTCTATCCCACTGCCAGTATTTTCTCCTTCTCCCTTTCCTTCTCTGCCTTCCTTTACTTCCGCTTTTGGTTTGGGCATTGGAAACTTGGCATCCACGATCTTCAACTGGTATTTGCCACTACGGCTTGAGATTTCATAAACATCCGTTCCTTTCAGAGCAAAATTCATGCAGTCACCATGACTAAAATTCTCGAAGAACACCACCAATTGAATAACCTTCTCCTTTTGGACAATCTGCAGTCTAGACTTTTCGGCGTCCCACTTCTTGTAGATAGGTACCACCATGCGGCGGCGGGAAATGTTGAAAGATGCTGAAATTCCATCATAAAGAACTTGAAAACCTGTCAAGGCGGCTTGGAAGAGATGGAGTTCTTGTAAACTTGGAAAGGAATAGATGCGAGATGTTTCAGTTTCATTAATGGCTCGGAGGAGATGGGCTGCATCGTGGATTAGCTCTTTTGGTACCTGGGCCTCCGATATGGAGATGGTCATATCCTGTTGTTTTTGGCGGAGTACTTTTAGCTCATTGGTAGTATTTACGTCCAATCGGAGCTTAAGCTCGCCGGGTTCAACACTCAATCTATCAGTGATACTGCCCGCCTTGAAGTCCATGACCACACGGAGGTGTTCTGAAAGTACCGTCTTATTGCTTTGAAGGTCGCCTTCATCCTCATTGATGACTCGAATATTGTGCCATTCCACAGGCTTCAGAAACCTGGAGAATCTAGCGTCACACACTGCATTAACCATATCAAATGCTTTGACCTGGGCTTCAGCCACTATTGATTCTCCATCGGCAAGCGCAGTTCCAGTAAGCCTTGTATGCATCTGCATCCGTTCATGGATGTCATTGAATGTGAATACCATTGTAGATTTTGTCGTCGCATCTTCAATCTTTAAAAGAAATGCTGGAAACCCTCCCTCGCCGCGGAGAAAATCAAACTGCACAGGGAGGTAAGGTGGAATATCTTGATTAATGCCAGCCAGATTCCTCGTTTTAGGGCCAGTAATGACTGCTATCCGAAATCCCCTATGCAGTTTCCGAGCGCCAGTAGCTGCTTTCTCGGTGATAAGCCGTTCAAAAATTCGCACCTGACAAGAGGCGACAGCTTCTTTTGGGAAAGCTTGAGACTGGGGATTCTGGTCGAAATGCTGAAACGTCTTCACTGTTGCTTCGAAGGCAACCACTTCGTCCTGGCGTTGGAACAAGCTCGCGTGTACTTTATTTTGGTAGTCGTAAATTCCATAAAGTGACCTGAAGTCATGTTGACTGAATTGAAGTCGAAGCAAAAAGCCTCTTGGTAGCTTAATATCGATCGCACTGGACTGGGCCCGCCACGTTATATCCTCCCATACGGGTCCTTGATTTCTATCTGATTGTATGCAGAGCTGAATGGAACCATTGGCGCTAGCAATCTGCAATCTGAGTCTCTTCTCCTTCTGGCCACGAATGACAGACACCAAGGTTGGGCAGCGATATTGTTGGGAGTCATCTTCTTCCATTAAGATAGCCTCCGCAAACATTCTACTATAACTGAATATTCTGCTGGTGTCACCTAAAGGGAACCCGTCTGATACAGACATAGTAAAAGCGTTCTTTTGGTTCGAGACCAATGATCTGTTCCCTTCATCGCGGACCCAGATGGAAGGATCCAGACCTTGCTGTAATGGCGCCTCATCAGGATCCGGAGGCATGAAGTTGTTCCGCTTCATCGATATAGTTAGCTTCCGCAAGTTAGTCATGATAGCTTGCCGTGTGTCAGCGATGTCAGCCATATCTGCACTTCCCATTCCCTGCTGAGAAGGGGCGTTGGAAAGTTGTGGAGTGGCATGGTCAAGTAACCATAATGCCTTTGCTAGATCTGCATGGGCTTGTTGACGTTTGATGAAGCTGTATTGCTTTGCTTCCGGACTGTTTGGTCGGTCTCTGACTGTGGCTTCAAGATTCATTCGGCCTTTTAAAAACCACCATGCAGCGGCTCTCGTAACATCCACCAAGGAACAAACAGAGATTGGTTTCACACTCTCGGTAGATAAACGGAATAATGTAAAGAGATGAGCCATTCTTCTCGAGAAGTCCTGCAGAGCTTCGTCACCTACAGCAACTGCAGCCTGCTGTAGTGAGAAGGTAGAAGATCTCGTTAATGTAGGATCAGGCTCAGGCTCCCCTGGAGAAACCGGAGAAGCAGTATATGAGTCTGGCGTTCGCGTCCGTAGCTCAGACATAACTTGCGAGGGAAGATTTGTGGGCGACGAAGAAGTAGATATATGAGAGTTTCTGATAGTATTTATTTGAAGTTGTTCCATATGAGGAGCAAGTCCAGAGTCCACAGCCGGATCTACTGAAACGTCGTCCAGATATTGATGATTTGACAGAGCGGAGGCGGCTCTTGTAAGTGCCTGTCCTTCGTCTCTACGCATCTCTGCTTGAACCTTAGCAGCGAAAGAGGTCGGATCTTTTGGCTCGCTCTTTATAAAACCGTTGTGTAAAGAATCGTCGGGCACACCTCCAGATGGCATTTTGAAATGCATTTTCTCCTGAGATGGCCGGCCCTCTGTGCCTTCAAGCGACTCATACCCAGTCTGCGCCCGCCGCAAAGACCCTGGCGTGAAGGCATCTTGATACGGTAGTCCTTGTGTATTGTCATGTTGAGTGCCAAAATCGGCCTGAATGATTTGACGTCTTTCCACCGGCGGTGGCTGTTGACTGGGTAGACGTTGTGGGTGGGAATTTGCACGTTTCCTCGAGGATATCGCAACTGTAGGCTCCTCCGATTCGTCACCTCCTACTCCAATAACCTCAGGTTGAGCATTTGTGAATTGAACAGCTAGCCCCTTTCTGTTTCGTCTAGGACTTGCTGAACGGCCACGTCCTCTAGTCTGATTGGTTATGTCGGCAGCAGAAGGCCATCGCCGCGCATTCGCGGTATCGACTCGCACGATGGGAAGGTGCTGTGAGGGGATTGGCGATGTGGGTGTTGGTGTGGTCATTTGGAGCTTGTCCGATGGCCCATAAAGAAAGTCGGAGACATCATTATTCTCGGTCGAGAGCTTCTTCTCCTTCCCGAACAGCTTCCCTGCTTTCCCCTTCAAGCCTGCCCTGAAGGTATGCTTGTGATCGTGTTCCTTTGCTGTGGGAGAACTCCGCTCCATATCAATAGCCCTGAGGAGTGCGCAGGCTGAGTGGGAATGCGAATGGGAGTAAGTGGTGATCGTGTGATGCAAGACTGAGGCGGGGTTTGCTCTGGGTCTACGAAGGAAGGAGGTAGGTTAGCATGAGGTAAAGGAGGGCGACGTGAAGGAAGCGTTTGATGAATGGTACCTACCTGCCTACCTGCTCGTTTTTCCAGGCGTTGTGAATTTCCGCCGAAATAACAGAACTTACGATTGCAGCACCGTACCGCGGAGTCTCAATGCAAGGTGCCCGCGTCTCTGAAACGAGCACACACCAGAGGCCGAATCCCTGGATCCTCTAGGGAGTTGTATGCCAAGACACCCTCCTCAGCAAGGCGGCCAATGAAGAAAGCGGAACACCAGGCCGTTGACGTTGAAAGAAAGATCTGGGGGCGGTGGGGAGGTCAAGAATAGCCTTGTACCTTTCGTGCCTCACTGTAGGTAGTTGAGAGGGTGGAGGACAGTGCCTGCTGTGAATAGGTCGGTATCCCGTACCTGGATGCCTGGATACCTACATACCTACATACCTACATACCTCGAAAATAGCCGCCTGCCCTCGGAGCTCCAGAGACCTGGAGCACGACTTGCGCACTTGCGAGAGGAAGGAGGAAGGGAGTCCTACAGAGCACTTCGTAGGTACGCATTTGAGGCCAGTCGTGAGGGCAGAATGCTGTCAGAAGAGAGAAATAAATACGCGTGCGTTAAGGTAGGTAGCGTCCTCCGCAGCAGAAGGAAAGGCTTTGTCATTGGAGCAAAGAAGGGCCTTCCCACAGCGCCTCTTGGCTGCCTCTAGCTCCCGTCCACTGACATCGATGGCTACCTGATGGCACGAAAAGGTGCGGTGCTGGTGGTACAGAAACCGTTCTGACCACAATGAGATTGTCGTGTACCTACAGCACTGCACGGCGAGGCAAGGCACCTTCACATTCAGCCTTCATGGGGACTTCTCTGATAATACGCAGACTCGGGAGCCATCGCTATGGTCAGACCACGCGAAAGTCACGATTCCCACCACCAACACAGAGCAGGCAACCCCTGTCTGGCTGAAATCGGCTTTCGTGTGATGGTGACGATGATGTCCGACAGGGATGCAGCTCGAGATCTTTGCAAGCTTGGTGTCTCGTTTCCTGGATTTTAGAAGTGCTTGCAGTCCGAACAACGCCCAAGGAGGTCTTACTACCCATCAATCAGGCACAGAGACGTCATCGACAGAACACAATCCCCCCCTTCAATACTCCGTAATGCGTGAAGGCCCGTCCTTGATCGCAAAATTAATTCAGTTGATCTTGCGGGCCTCCTCGACTACTCCAGACTATCAGCTTCCCAGGGTGTACAGGTCCACTCTTGCGCGCATTTGTCCGTCGTTGAGTGGCCACCCTCTCAGGTGACCCTGGTAACTCAGCCACGCCAAGTAATCGGTTGATCGCTTACCGAGAGAGCGAGCGAGAGAGCAGAGAGACAGAGAGCTGCCCTCCACAAAACGTACCTACAGCCAGAAGTAGACCAGCTCATAACCCAACTGGCGGCCTCCTCGTTCTCGCCGACCGCGGCCTTTTCTTCCATTCCTCGAACCCTTCTTTTTTCAATCCCCGTTACCCTGCCCATCTGCCCATTGCATGTCTGCTCACCAACGAATCTCGAAGAAGACAGCTCACGATCACAATGTCGGCCGCCTCGCGAGAGCATGAGCTCAAGGCCGAAGGGGTCGTTGAGGCTGCCAACGACCCCAACAGCTCCGTGACCTCCGACGATGCGCAGCAGAAGATGGTCTTGGAGAGCAGGAAGGCTGGTGTTGCAGCATTCACTTTCGACCCCGATGCAACTCCAGAGCAAAAGGCAGCCCAGGCCAGAGCTGTAAGTCAAGGCCAATGCCGCCCTCGTACCTTCGAGCAGACGATACTAATACATGCTTCAAAGCGAGTCCCAGAAGGATTCCATCACGAACACAAATCCAAGGGCGTTGCACTCGCAACAGACATAGATGATGGAAAACCTGGAGCATACGATCTTCCATCTCCAACAACTGCCGGAGCTCTTGCGCCCACGGCACCAGCTACCGACAAAGACGGGAAGCCTCTGACGAACGGGGTCAATGGGCACATATTAGACGAAGATGAAGATGCACGCTGGATCGAACGTACTGGATGGGCCCCAAGATTCGGCAACGGTATGTTTGAAGAGGATGTGGAGGGCGAAAGTCTTCTAGACCACCAAACGTACCTTGAGGGCAAACTGGAGGACAAGTTCTATGGTGGTGAGTCCACTGAAATCTTCAACCTGGTTAGCCTACTGATATCCCACAGACTGGTATCAGAATACTGCGGTTATAATGTTCGCATGCCTCTCATCTTGGTTAGTTGCGGTTCTTGGTGGAGGCCTTGGCTGGGTCTTTCTTATAATGGCTATCTGTGGCACATACTATCGAACATCCATACGCCGGGTACGAAGAAATTTCCGAGACGATGTCAATCGAGAACTATCGAAGCACAAGTTGGAGACTGATACAGAGAGTTTGGAATGGATCAACAGCTTCTTGGTTAAGTTCTGGCCAATCTTTCAGCCCGTCCTCGCAGAGACAATCATCAACTCTGTGGACCAAGTTTTGAGTACATCAACGCCTGCTTTCTTGGATAGTCTTCGGATGAAGACCTTCACTTTAGGAACGAAGCCTCCTCGCATGGAGCACGTGAAAACCTACCCAAAAGCCGATGACGATATCGTGCTTATGGACTGGAAGTTCAGCTTCACTCCAAATGATCATGCAGATATGACAGCTCGACAAATCAAGAACAAAGTCAATCCCAAGATTGTGCTTGAGATCAGAATTGGCAAGGCCATGATCAGCAAGGGCTTAGACGTTATCGTTGAGGACATGGCTTTCTCCGGTCTTATGCGTGTCAAGATCAAGCTCCAAATTCCATTCCCTCACGTGGAGAAAATCGAGATATCCTTTTTGGAGCGTCCGGTATGTAGTACTTTCCTTATTTTCTTAACTCAACCTTTTTGGACCTTTTTGGACCTTTCAGCAGCATCAGATTATTCCATTTTATACTAGCTAACTCTTACCAGACCATCGATTATGTGTGCAAACCCCTAGGAGGCGAAATGCTTGGTTTCGATATCAACTTCATTCCTGGCCTTGAGACCTTTATCTTGGAACAGATTCATGCCAATATTGGTCCAATGATGTATGCACCGAACGTCTTCCCTATCGAAGTAGCAAAGATGCTGTCAGGTTCTGCTGTCGATCAAGCCATTGGTGTGATGGCGGTGACCCTTCATGGGGCCCAGGGTCTCAAGAATCCCGATAAATTTGCCGGTACCCCTGACCCATATACCGTCTTGTCTCTGAATAACGGGCCTCCTCTGGCACAAACCAAGATTATCAAGGAGAACGCAAATCCAAAGTGGAACGAGACAAAATATGTTATAGTTACTGCCTTCAACGATGTCTTGACGTTGCAGCTGTTCGATTACAACGAGTACCGAAAAGACAAGGAGCTTGGTACCGCCAGTTTTCCCCTGGAACGCGTTCAGGAGGTTACCGAGCATGAAAATGAACAGCTTGAAGTATTAGCGAACGGCAAGCCTCGTGGTCTCCTCTCCACAGATATCCGATTCTTTCCAATTCTGGAAGGCCCTGACCTTGGCGAAGGTAAGAAGGGACCACCTCCAGAATCTAACACGGGTATTGCTCGGTTCACGGTCGAACAGGCCAAAGATCTGGACGGCACCAAGAGTCTTATCGGACAACTCAACCCCTATGCCATTCTGCTCCTCAATAACAAGGAGATTCATATCTCGAAAAAGCTCAAGCGTACTAACAATCCTATTTGGGATAATGGCTCTAAGGAAATCCTTATCACCGATCGCAAGACCGCCAAATTTGGAGTTGTTATCAAGGATGACCGAGACCTTTCGGCGGATCCCATTTTGGGCACATATCAGATCAAGCTGGATGATATGCTGTCACTCATGGAGAAGGGCCAGGAATGGTATAATCTTGCAGGCGCTAAGACTGGCCGCGTGAAGTTAACATTACAATGGAAGCCAGTCGCACTATCGGGTGTCGGGACCGGCACTGGCGGTTATGTCACCCCTATTGGTGTCATGAGATTCCATTTCAAGAATGCGCGAGACCTTCGTAACTTGGAGGCCCTGGGCAAATCCGATGCCTATGCCAGAGTCGTTCTGTCGGGAGTGGAGAAAGGCCGGACTGTTACATTTAAGAACAATCTCAACCCAGATTGGGACGAGATTATCTATGTGCCAGTGCACAGTGCGCGGGAGAAGTTGACTCTAGAAATCATGGATCAGGAAACAATCAGCAGCGATCGTTCCTTGGGCCTAGTGGAGGTATTGGCCGCGGATTATATCCAACAGGCAGAAAATGGTGAATTCCTTGTCAACGATAGCAAAACAGAGGTTGCTGGACCACTGCGTATGCATGGCAAAGGCCCATCAAAGGGCACACTCAACTACACTGCTTCTTTCTTCCCTTGCCTCAACATTGCGGACCCAGAAGATGAGGAGGAAACAAAATCAACAGAATCTGCACGTTCTTCTGTTGATGAACAACAGATCAATGGCACGGAGGGCGCTGTTGCAATTGAGAATGGGAAAGGCAAGTTTGACCCTTCACTTGCGAAGAAACTTGCCGAAGGAGAAAAAGAACAACAGGAAACCACTGAAGAAAAGAAACTTCCCAAGATTCGACTCTCTCCCGAGGAATTAATCAAATACGAGTCGGGCCTCATTATCTTCAAGATTCTTGATGCGGAACTGACAGAAACCAATGTCCACATAGAGGTTGTAGTCGATGATATGGCATTTCCGTCATACTCGTCCTCGGCAGTTAAGACTAAGAAAAGTCATATTGACGAAATTGGCGACTGTTTTGTTCGAGAACTTGACTTTTCCAAACTCACCCTGCGCATTCGCGAGAAAGGATCAAGCAAAGGAGATGAGAAGAAGGACCATACAGTTGCTAAACTTACGGGAAACACATTGGATACCCTCAAACAGTGCTTGGTACGTTCCTCCCGGACTTGGTTGATCAAACATACTAACATCGCCGTTAGAACAATCCCACAATCCTGAAACTCAAAGATGAAGATGGCAAAATTAGTTCGGTTAGAGTAAGCTTGAAGTACATCCCAGTCAAGATGCAACTCGACCCCAGCGAGAGCATCAACAATATGGGCAAGCTTCGTGTCGATGTCCTTGACGCCACCGATCTCCCATCAGCAGACCGAAACGGATACAGCGATCCTTTTTGCGAATTTGCACTTAATGGCCAAAAGGTTTTCAAGACCAAAGTCCAGAAGAAGACCCTGCATCCAGCTTGGAACGAATTCTTCGAGGTAGACATTCCTTCCAGAACTGCTGCCAAATTTACTTGCAGGGTTAATGATTGGGACTTTGGCGAGAAGGCAGATTTCTTGGGTGCAGCAGATATAAATCTTGAGCTACTTGACCCTTTCAAGGCACAAGAATATAATCTGACTTTAGATGGAAAGTCTGGATCTATAAGATTACGACTTCTCTTCCGGCCAGACTATGTCACACGTTCTCGTCAAGGTTCATCTACCTTTTCTGGCACATTCGCAGCACCAGGTAAGATTGTCACTGGCGTTGCGGGCGCTCCTATCAAGGGTGTCGGTTTGGCCGCTGGAGGTGTTGCCAAAGGAGCTTCGTTTATCCGACACGGCTTCAAGAACAAGAAGAAAGATGATGAGTTCAATGGCTCAGCGATTGTTGATGCCGATGATGGCAAAGCTGCAAACGGTGATAGCTTCGGCGCCCCAAGACGTGCCAGTGGATTGACGCCCTCGGTCTCTGTGATAGAGCCGCCTGTGACGCCACCTGGGACTGCACATGGCCGAACCAAGAGCTTTGGTGGAGCGTCTATGCACAGTTTGGGCGGAGGATCTCCTGGAGCCCCTGCCACAGGAACAGCGAATTTCACTATTATCTCGGCGACCGGTTATCCGCCATCTTCAAGCATTCTTGTTTGCGTCAAGCAGCTAGGTTCAAAACCTAAGGTCATTCATAAAACCAAACACATTAAATCATCCTCCGGTACTGTCAACTTTGAGGAGAGTTTCAAATGCGCTTGTTCGCCAGACACACAATTCCAAGTCCAAGTGAAGGCCCATGCTACATTTGGCAGCGATGACGATTTAGGGGAAGGACTCTTAGTTATTGACGAATCTGGAACTGGACAGGAGAAATATGTGAAAGCCGGCAGCGGGTCAGTGATTGTGAAGAGCAATTTCGTCCTCGCATCCACAAACGGCAGCGATAGCCCACGAGCAAGTGGGGTTGGAAACTTCCGCAAAAGCATCTTGAGTACCAAGACTGGGAGGAGTAGCAGGGATGTGACGCCCTCTTAAGTGGATTGCATGAGAAGAATATTGGGGTTGTAATAAACACACAAGGCAAGAGGGACAGGAGGTCCTTGTGCACGATTTTGAAAGTTTCTTTTGCGATACCATAGCGACTAATGCTTCCTTTTCGTCTGCCTTTTTAGCCGGTCTCAGATGGGTGGGGGAAAAGCCTTTGGAATGCTTATAAAATTTCACTCTGTACTTACAATATTTAATGACAACAATGATTTCAAAACAGCGGCCTGGCAAGGTTGTGTTCTACTTTTCTTGCTAGGTCCACTAGGTGGTCGAAAGCTGTTCACTTGTTTATGGTCTCTCTCCTACGAGACTGCTATAGCTCATGTACACACATTGTGCAACTACCGATAAATGGCGACGTTGGCTTACACAATCACCGTCAGGCGAACATACATTGAGAATCAAGTCACAATGCAAGATTATGGAACAGACGTCGCTGCAAGGCATGCCCTGAGGATTCAGAACCACCAAGGAAGCCAAGCATTAATTAAAGATTATAGCAACTATTGAATTTCATGGCCACGATCGACATGTACTCTTTTGGTTGAATGGAGGTGAATGCCTTCTTGCACAAGAACAAAATTTACTGGAATCCATCCAGAGGAGACGAAAAAGACCACAGTTTCTTGATTCCGTTAGACGCAAAGACATTCACTGCTCATCCACCCATTCGCAGTCCCTCCAAATAGGGCTCATCTTCAGTTCTCTGCTCTGTGCAGAATACAACACTAATTTTCCACACATGCTATTAATGTGTTGTTCACGATACCCATTCAGTAACTTCAAGGAGATCAATTTAATCATTAAGTTAAATACACACACTCTGACGCAAAAGTCAAACACTATACCAGCAATTATAGTAGTAAGTGACGACGGCTTCAAACTAAAGTCGAGATGGCATCGCTGACACACAATCCTTCTGTAAACAATCTTATCTTTGGCACCACACGGATTTCACTCTACCACCTCAATACTGCTAAGATGGGATTTTCCTCCGTCAACTTCTGTGCTTGCAACAAACCAGCAACAGTTTGCAACTGCTCATTCAACAACATCAACAACATTTTTAATTCTTAGATACAGTCACTCATACACACCACCCAGAACCATGGACTCCAGCCCTTCATATACACGTCCCTCAGCAATCAACTTCCATCGTTGCAGCCCCAACTGCAATCTACACAAGAGAAGAACTGGCTACAATGAAGACATTCAATAACTTTGTTTTCTTCCCCTTCTTGCCGACAGCTCCGCCTCAAGATTTGGGCACTTATCCGCGCAGAGTCCCGAATCCTACACTTCAACTTCGATTGTTTCTTGAAAGGTGATGGGTATCAGAGCAGCGCCCTATCTCAGGCGATGGCGGTTTCAACCACCACTTGGCCCTCTACCTGCCTCTCCATCTGCCAGGAATCACGCTTTGTTGCGCTGGGAGATTCCACGCGAACCACGAGATCATTCACCTTTCTCATGACATTCTCGAATCGCAAAAGTCGTGGTTCAACTTTGCAAGAGACACCTTGTTCTTGAACACCAATGGTTTAGGCGTGGCTGTGCGGTTTACCCCAAACAAGATGGCCTCCATCGCCAGCAGATTTCGGCACCTAGCTGTGTCTAAGGACCTGTGGAACGATTGGCCAAATCCAAATCGCGACAGCTTTAATTCGGCTCACTGGTGCCCATGGTTCCAAAGGTTGTTCCAAAATAAGGTGTACCGGTGGTTCAAAGAAGTCACAGATTTCAAGCTCGTACGGGATAGACTCACAGCAACGGACACTCCTCGTTTTACGGACCCCCTCACAGACTTTGAACTGACGACATGGATGGAGAGTGATTTGGCTAGATGCCGACACGGTGCAGTTGTTGAGGTGGTAGAGACTGTGGATGAAAAATAAACGCTAGAGGCCAATATTCGTGGGCCACTCGACCTTTTAACATCATACAGAATTAGCAACTAAGGGGCGGATATCTTAAGACCCAATGCTTGCGCCGAATATACTTCACCAGCTTGTTCCCCAAACCATTGAAACAGTTCATTTCAGTGATGCAGCCCAAACGCTACAAGTATCGTAATTAACTTGTTCCCAATTCACCCCAGCTCTTTCCTTGCGTTTTGAGACTAGTATTGGCAGCATGGTATGATGATGTTCATAGCATGTTGCTTCTTCCGAATGTAACCTTCCCATATAAGGTTTGCGATCGCTTCCTGCAAGGGCGATAGCTATAGCAAGCGATAACAATAGAGAACTACGAGTATTGCGACGAACCGACAACGAGGCTTTGCAAGTTCCATCATCAACCACGCTCGCCATAAAGACAAAACGTCATTAATCTCTGTACAACAATTGACAAAGCCCTTTCGCCAAGCGCCGGAGATTCTCGAATCAGATGCCCCGTCTTAAGAAAATTTAAGGTTTCAACGACGTCCATCACCGTCGAACTCACGCCTCGCTTAACAAAAGAGACCGGAATATAAATCCGGAAAAGAAGGCTTGGTCATTTGATGGGCTTACTTATTCGTCGGAGTTGGCCTCCGCTCAAAATGAAGACGTGCAACAAAAGAATTCGGGATTTTGTGACAGCTCCGTTCCAGCCCTTGAAGCGTGTGGATGTCGGGGGACTTGGTATGAGGGCAGGGGCTTTGCGGCGTTAGTGCAGCTAAGTTGGTGTGGGCTGGCAGCGGATTTTGCTGGAGAATAACAGGCCTTCTAACATGCCTTTGTTTGCGGTGCTGAGGGACGGGACGATGGGGTTCCTCGGGTACCATCCCTACTAGTAGACACTTCTGGTTGAGAGGGTGTTTCGTGCAAGTATGGATTAGTTCTGCAGAGATATATTCGAGTACGCCGTCCTCTGTTCTAGAGCTGACCAAAGCATCTTAGGTTGAAAGTGCCAACTAGAGAGTCGGAGCCCAGCTCCGACGATGCATGCTGTAAGCCAATCTTTTCAGTTATTAGGAGAGCTCTCCTCCATTAGGTATTGGGAACAATCCCGAGGTCCACGCTTATCACTTCTCCATCCAAAAGGTCATACGTTCCACATACGTACTGGTTCTTGTGTCGAAGAACAACCTGTGTAATAGTCGACTACTCATTTACCATTTGGCAGGCCTGTATAGGCCCAATTCCAGCTCCTTAGCTATGTCTAGATTACATAACTTCCTGCATAGTTATTCATGTTATTCCCAGTGACCATTCAACCCCTTTCCACAAAGCAAGAGATAAACCAACTGCCAGTAGAACCTAGCGGAAAGAAGACCACAACTAACACTAGAGGAGTACGGTTTTGGTCACTTTGCACTAGTCTCAGATTCTCGATTAAGAAGGGACACAAGGAATCTTAGGAGAAGAGTTTGAGACCTTCGCTCTGACTCAACTCCGAGAGTTAGGGCGTTAGAAATGGTAGCAGAAGATGTCAAAGAATGAAGTAAATGACAGTTTTGCTTTTGGAATAAATGTATTGATTCCGCAATAGGCCGTGATAGGGAGAATACAGGAGAGTGAGGAAGTCTTTCTGCTCTATAGCAACTGGAGGCTGTCTTGCTCAATAAGGCTCTAATTCACGAATTATAGATCTCCGCTCAACCAACTCATCCCAACCTGAGACTGTCCTAAACAGGCCATACTCTTATAAAAGCCAACAACATGACCGTAAAACAATTATGATTCATACATAGGGGAAAATCAAGCGAAGTTCTTCGAAAGTCTAGTTGTCAAGCTAGCTTTATAACCAATCGCTGACTACAGCTAGATGTACCACAATGACCCTTAAGATGACCTTGAACACGAGGTCAAGTAGAAGAAATCCTTGATTCCCACACGTGCAACAACCAGTATCTCAAACAAGACAAGGCGTTATTAAACTTTCAACGACAACTTCAACCTCTCTCTACACATTTACTCGGCATACAAATTTCCGGCACAACTTCAACCTCCTTCTTGCAACGCTCAACTACCCCCAACACAAAAAGACACTACAAACATCACCATCTACCAAAAAATAACGTAACTCCATGACTCTCTCCGCCCACGTCGCCTAACCAACTCACTTTGATCCCCCGTTTTCAATCACCGACGTGCGCCGGACAGCATATCCGACCTAGTTCGCCGCTAACACACCCAAAATCACCTTTTAAAGCCAAAGAAACCACTACCTTCATTCGTCAGAACCCAAATCCGTCTCAAAATATAGATGTGCTACAAAATCGACTTTGGGTCCTTTCCTCCGAGACTTTCGAGATTTGGGTATTTTTAGACCGTGGTAGCTAAAGGAAGTTGTGCTAGCGTCCGGAGAAGTCTGAGAGGAGGCTACTTCTCATATCTATCTACGAGCTTTGCTCACTTGCGGCTTGATTGTATTCATCACTCTTCCAAACGATAAACCACTTCCCCTCATCCTTCTATAGGCAATGCATCATCTTTTGGTAAATAAACTACGTCTCTAGGGACTATTCTAATAAGATCCATGCATGCACTTTGGGGGTTTCCAACACCGCTAGGATCCCGACATGATGCTCCCAATGAGTGGCATGTGAAATAATCTATAGATGCAAGAGCGCAAGCTTATGTTGCTCTCTGTGGTATATATAAGGCCCATGATTCCTTTCCTAGCATTATGTGAAAGAGCTTATTACTCCAAAGCGTCCCCCACAATAACCTGCATAATGCTCATAAAACGAGTGACAAATAACACCACGAATCAATCAGCCCTATCTTTGAGCGTTCAAAATCCATAGCCATCATGTTGATGGACTGGACAGCGACCATGATGATCCACCCACCAACCCCGAATGCAATGGAGATGAAATCGACAGAAACACTCAAGACGCGCCATATCAGCTCCCACTTCAAATTCCTCTAAACAGATCGTACACTCTGCATCGTCCACACAATCCTTCTCCGTGGCCTTGTATGGAAATAGACGGGTCTGGCGACCATTATCTATAGGCGGTGTCCGCGAAGAGCCTAGAACCACTGCGGCGTGTGCTTGCTCTCGAGCTGCCATGCGTGCTTCAGGGGTGTTGGGGATCGGGCGAGAACTGGACGAAGGGGATTCATTCGATGGCCCCCGTCTTCGTTGGGGGCGGTGACCTTCCGGATTGCTGCTACTACCTGCTTGAGTTGGACCAGCAAAGTCAGAACGTGAAGTGTAAGCCCCAGGGCGTATCTGTGAGCTGGGGTTCACACTATGGCCTTCGATGCACGAAATGATATGCGTGGCTCGTAGCTCTTCATAATTTGGAATAGTTCGTGCAGTAAGTAGTTTGTGGCATACAGGACAGATATCATCCTCTGATGGCGGTGGGAGTTGGGGTAACGGCCTTGAGTTGTCTACCACCCTGTAGTGTTGACTGCGTGGTGGAATGTAAGAACTTTCCGATCGAATTTGAGTACTGGACTCAGGATCCTACAGTTCAAAGATCATGAGTCACGGAACGTATTCATTACAGTAGAAAGGGCTTCTTACCATACCTCCCGCATCGCGTGCAGGCAACTACGGACGTATCAGCACAGCACCTTATTAGTGGCATTGATCAGGGACATACTGTATTACTGCGGGAACGATTCCCTTCTTGCCCACTATCTGTAGGTTGAAGTATGCTAGGAACACGAGGACGCCTTGGGTAATTATCAAACACCAAACTGGAGCGATTATCTCGCCTAGGTGTGTTGGAGCTTCCTGATGTCGCTGAACTCCACAACCTATAATTGCGTCTCTCACTCCCGTTACGATATAAATTCTCATGAGAAGAGGGCACCTGCGGAGGTGCTACATTGGGATCTGGCACGCAAGGATTGCATAGTCGCACTCTCTCGCCTCCAGTCCGAGTTCTTTCCAGAGTTAACTCGTCTGAAGCCGACCCAACGTAAGAATTCCTTGATACTTCGGTTGGTGGGCGAGCAATATATTCATATGGAATTGTGATACGGTGGGTTGAGCATGACCCGCATACAACCCGACCACATTTTCTACATGGTGTTTAGCATGTTCATGTGCTACAAGCAAAAGGGGCCTCGACATACCTGCAATGGTGCTTTCTAATAACCCAACCAAACTGCGTATGGCATATGGGACAGTAGGTCACCTCCCCATCTGGCTGCCATCTTGCTCTCACAATTTCTGTACGTACAGACTGTGGACTGCTTGGTCGCAAGTGGTGTCGAGCTACAGAAGATTGCCTGTTGGGTGTAACTTGAGTAGGATCAACGCTCTGGCGACCAGTCATGGCTCTTACTCCTACTTCTACACTTCCAGAACTCGTATTTCTCCTTCTATCCGCGCTCTCGGTGCTATATTCTCGTGGAGGCACCACAGGTCTACTAGAATCTGAATCAGATGTATCAGGCTCGACCACCCGTACTGCTGTTGCCTCCTGCCCTCCGTCTGCGCTGCTTCGCAGAAGCCTACCTTCCTCCAAGAACTCCATGAGAGCTAATGATGGGTCACCATTGTTGGCAAGGGATGGCGTGAGCTGTGCCTGGCTGCTTGTGGTTGCAGGTGGTACAATGCCCTGGCCAGCTGCGACTTCTAAAGAATCCTCTCCAAAATGGTCCGGCATATCATCATTGGCATTGGGAGCTGTAGGAGTTTCGCCGTCATGATCGAGCGATATCGTTGGAGGCACAGAATCGAGTGGGGCAGGGGTCGACGGCCCTTGAGAGACCGACTCTTCACCGTCCATGTCGACGACTGTTCGTATGACTTGATGCTTGGATCGCTCTTAGCGTAGAAAAGCGGTGTTTTGTGTACTCAGCACAAGTAGGATGAGGGCTCTAGTCGTTGCAGACCTTGCGACGTTGTCTTTGGAAGTCGAGTTTGAGGGGCAAGGCTGATGATGCTCGAGTGTTCAGGAGGGTGGCAACTCTGGGAATAACTAATAAGCACCCGGTTGAGATACAATCTCTCGCAGAACGAATAATGCCTACATACCAATGCTGGAATAGGGCGTCGACATGGAGGCAGGAGACTGTACACCTCGCTCAGGCAGTCCACATGGCTAGGTAATGTTGCGACTTGCTAAAATTGGCGGCCGGCGGTAGGGAGGTTGGATTTAACCCGCACAACGTGCACCAAAGACAAAAAACCCCTCCAAGATCAATGCGTATCGTATATGACGCCTAATGACAGATAGGTTTAATTTCAATGTCGTTCGTTATTCAGAAATGGAACGTTGGTAAATGAGCGCACGCGACATGATTTGTTTTTGTTAGCAATTTACAAACATCACAATGCATGGCGTCTTGCTTGGTCTTGGTCTCCTCCCACTCCCTTATCGTAGCGCACAAGCGATAAGCTCGGGCCAGTTAGCCGGTACCGGTCTACCAAGGATGCGCAAGTGTTGGTGCTACGAGGGAGGAGTGAGATGTTATAGTACTGTAGTATAATCATATAATCATGTGTCACAGGGGCAGACCACGAGAACATATTGGAGGCCATGAATGCATCGATGTCCTATTAGGAGCATTACAAGAAGGGATCACGAGCTCAACAGAGTCTCTATCTCTACCCTCGGTATCTCCAGTCCAAAGCCAAAAAACGAAGTACTTATCTCATCTCCATGCTAATATTCCACAACCCAGCCGGGGAAGCTTGCAAGCCAAACTGTAAAACCGTGCACCAATTCCACGCTCAAAAAGGTACAGTTGTCTAATGCTCAAGCAGTCTCAATGAACCTTGAACAACCACGTTCTCCAAGATGGATCCGGGAGGAATATCGATCGTGCTACCTTCTGTTGCGACGATGATGACCGTGCCCTTCAGCGTCACTCCCCGTCCGAGGTTGACGGCACCCGTGATGGTCAAGTGGTCAAGCTCAATGATCTTAGGGATGCTACTGATGCGCTTCTGGAAGTCAGACACCTTCTTGAAGTCGTTGCCGAGCTTGATGAGAGGAGCTGGTCCAAAACGGCTGGGGTCAATTTGGAGCTGGCCGTGCTTCAATGAGTACAAGTCCGACTTGACGAGCATCAGATCAGAGCAGGTCTTGACAGGCAAGAAACGTCTACGGGGTACGTTGACACCGTGGGCGTTGTGGAAATGACGGATGGCAGCACCAACAGCGGTCTCAAGTTGTACGATCGAGACATCTGACTCGCCCTTCTTATCTGCTGGAATGGACTTGTTGTTGGGGATGATCTCCATCTCAAGCTCATTGTTCTCCACAATTCGCTTAACAGCCTTCAAGTTCAACCAGATGTTGTTGGTATTAAAGTACTTGAACTTCTTAATCGACTTGAACTCGTTGGTGTGCTCCTTTGGAACCTGAGCGATTTCAAGAAGACGGACGGATCCCTCGTAGTCAATGATGGTTCCACCCTTGACATCAGCCTTGGTCTTGTCGGTCAACTCCATAATATACTCAGCCTTGGTCTCGACCATGTGCTGCAAGATACGGAGATCCACAACAGCACCCAAGTTGTCAACGTTGGAAAGGAAGAGGATCTCGACACCCCGCTCAATGAGCTTGTCGAGGATACCCGAGTTGTAAAGTGACTCGAAGACATCTCCATGTCCAGGTGGGTACCAATCAGAGATAGGTGATTGGAACGACTTTGGAGCTGGGAGAAGAGAATCCTTCAAGATTCTTGGGTATCGTGATTGGTTGAAGGTAAGGATATCGATGTTATGTCCCTCGTACTTCTTGATGATGTTCTGGGTATCATCGTCCGTGTTGAAAGAGTTCATGAGAACAAATGGTACATTAACATCGTATGTGCGGTTGAGGTATTCGATTTGTCGGACGGAAAGATCGAGGAAGGACATGCCATCACGGACTTCGATAACTGATTTTGGACCAACACAACCCATAGATGTACCAAGACCACCGTTGAGCTTGAGGACGGCAAGCTTGTTGAGGAAACTGACAGACTCAGAGTTGGCTAGCTCGTTGTAGTCGACAACCTGGTTCTGCGCTGGTGGTGCAATGCGCTCCCAGTCCCTGGAAAAGAATTAGCTTTGTGGCTCAAGTCAAAATCTGCCACTGATGTCTTACAGTTGATTCCCCTTGGCCTTGTCGTTAAGATATCTTCGGAAAAGTGCAAAGAAGTTATCCATCTCCGTCTCGAAGAGCTACCAGAGGATTAGCTGCAATCATACATGTCGAGGGGCTCGAAACATACCTTCTTCTCCTCAGGGTCAGAGACCGTATCTGCCAGGTTGTTAAGAGCATTGCGCATCTGGCTGGCAGCTACTGATGTGGATGTGTTCTCGAAAGCCTTTTCACAAGCAATTAGCTTTGCCAGCTCGGAAAGAGGAGGATTCTCTGAGGCAGGGGTAGGAGGCTGCGAAGAGGCATTGGATGGCGTAGATTCATCTGGGGAATGCTGACACATGGTAGCTGATAAAGAAGGGGTATTTGAGGGTAGAAGAGCAGGATGTATGTCCTCGGGAAAGGCAGAGTTCGTTGTTGGTTGAAGAGGGTGGAAGGTCAGCGAGGGCAGAGGGCGGTCAAAGTAGTCATAGTGAGATTCGTCGCATCCTGATTGAGTAACTGCGTGAATGCAGAAGCCAGGCAGGTACAGACACCAGCGTGAATGTTTGGGAACCACTGAGTCCGCCGCCATCTGCGAGAGGCCTTTCCACGATACTTTTGCGAATCACTTGCTTGCTCTTTCAACTTGCCCAATCTCGCGCACAAACTTGGTTCTCGCTAAGAGGCCAGCGCGCAAGATATATTCACTGTCACGGCCTCCCCTCTGCTCTGCCACGAAGTGCTCGACGGCTATCAAAAAAGTCCAAACTCACCATGTGCGATTGCGTCTTGCCATGGTGCTTCTTGGCGAATTCATCGCCGAGCGCTGATGATGGCTTCAGGTGCGAAGGGAGGGCGCTCTTCAACGTTCCGGCCATGATGGGCTATGAATGTCTGGAGATACGGGGGTTTGTAGGAGGATGCTGGAGGAATCGGGGGGTGGAAAGATGATGGAGGGGTTTTCTGAATTGATATTAACAGCTGTTGACCAGGCTCAGGGATGTGACGTAAGACGGCGGGTGCAGGGTGCTTCGAGCTTCACCAGCGTTGTTCCCAGGAGAACAGGAGGGTGGCCGTGGCAGAGGAGAGGCAGAGGCAGAGGCAGATGGGACGACTTACAGAGAAGGCAGCAAACACAGACGTGGTCCTGGCCGGTCAGCAACGAGGGAGGCCGAAGATTATATAGGCACATGGAGTCTTGGACGAGAAATTATTGTTTCTCTGTTCGGGATAGCCCGACATAGACTACACTACTTGAAAGGGGCTGGCGAGCTGGCAGCAGGCTCAGGCTGGACTCTGCGCCAGTGGGGCTTAGGGGGCTCGCTACGGGCACTTCACGGACTTCACGGGCCAGGCCACACTGCTGCTGTACAGTACTGAGAGATCGCCGCCCCTGGAATACCCGTATGGACCGAATCATCGCGCTGTATACCGCCAAATGCTCGAGTGAGGTGGACGAACGAAAGCACGAAACGACGCAGTTCCTGGGCTGATAAGGTCGCCTGCCACACCGCGCATCTGCCTCTCAGCAGCATCAATTCTCGTCCTCGTACATTGCGAGAGTCCCAAGGACGGAACAGGACAGCAATAGGGGGTCAACAGGTGCACAGTCGTCACATCTACAGGACGCACTCCAGCCATCTGGCCCCACTAGCACAATCCACGGTAGCGATCCTGAATTGCTATTCTCGTCTTGCCGTTGCCATGGTTGCAAACTGCTCTGGCTCCCGACGATACCTAGCCAAAGACGCCCCTCACCGCAACTATTGTTCCTTTTCGGTCCAGCGACACATCAAACTTGTCGGGTGCCAATCCAATATATGGCAGCCACTGGAAGAGATAACGCGCCACAAGATAAATAAAAGAACACATCTCGATCAACTGGTTGGTTGTGCGAGCGACCCTCCCAGAAGCATCCTCGAGCCACCTCATCCAAAGCCCAGCACGTGGCGGGCGTGTGGTGGTGGGGGCTCACCGACAACGGTGATCGACCTGGAGAGACGGTGAGGTGAAGCTGTGGACTGTGGAGAAAGTTGTATGGTACTGTATTGTTGTTATTATTATTATTATTATTATTATTACCAAGCGTGCTCTCTTTCTCTGCCAACCATTTTGACCGCTGCTCACCTCACGGTAAGTAACAGTTCTGACCGCTGGCTTGCATTGGAGGCATCCAGCCTCCAGCCTCCAGCCTCCAGCCTCCAGCCTTCAGCCTCCAGCCTCCAGCCTTCAGCCCTACAAGCCACGGCCAAACCGCCAAGGCACACCACGACTTCGCAGGCTTGTCGTGACAGGAGCATTTCTCAGTTATTCTTCGACGGCGTATCTTGTCTGATATGTTCAAGCCTTTCAGAGGAACCCTTGACAAGTTTACCCAAGTTCCGTACCAGTTCAGATGCTATCATACCTACAAGATACCGTAAAATCAACTGCTTCGTATCAACCCCGCCGTTCACGTGCATCTGAATTCTCGTCCATCTTCAACACGAAATGCAACCTCAACCCAGGGCATTTCTCGGCAGGGCGGTTGCCGAGAACAAAACCTCCTGCAGCCAATTCAATATCAACATGGAAAATACAAACCACGTCGCAGCCGGACGCCGGTTCCGTTGTAAAGACTGGCTTCCAATGATAGCTCGTAGCACCGAGCTTTGTTGCACATCTGCAAAATATCGATATACCGGATTGCGGTATATCGAGGTCCAAGTCAATGGATAAAAGCAACTTTGTCTTGCATATCGCATTCCGGCATATTTTAGTAGGCAGGCCGGTATATCAAGAGACGGACCATTTGAGCTGTCCCATGCCTGGAACATGCCTTACAATCCGTACCTATCTTTGCTTACCTTCTTATCATGGCAAAATATCTCTACCTAGGTATTATCAAGGTATAAAAAGGAGGATGTGCCTAAGGATGCGTGGTAAGAATCAAGGATTCTTCGATACTGATAGCTTGGGTCCCTTAAGCTAAGCTGGTATTTGAGAGGGGATTTCGTAAATATCTACTTATCTAGTGTCCAACCTGTGAGCTTGCAGCTTTGTCTCTCACCAGGGAATAATTTCATAGGCTTAACGCGCGGTGATCTTAGCACGCTTCTCTGAGACACATGAAGTAGAATAAGGTGCAGTTTAGATCCCAGACCTGATTAGATTGCCTCGGAATGCGCTGTTGAAAGAGCGAGGGAACTGCACTACTTGCAGTTCTCAAACTTGTATTCTTAACCATTGCCAGCATCCCTTCATCCCTACTTTCACTTTACCTTGTACAGTGCTGACATAGATATATCTTGAGCTCCAGACAAATCATCCTCTCATACGCAACCAACGTCAAGTACCGAAACCCTCTCAATAACTCGGAATTCCGCATACCACCTCACCACCAACGGGAGCACCAGAAGAATTCCGAAAGGCCTAGGAGAGAGTGTGTGGGCATGTGAACCCATTGGATTATTTTCGAGATAGCTCCACGGAAAGGCTTAGCTCGTTTTCGAGGACTATGTCGTTACGGGAGCTAGGAATACTGTATACATTTTCACGAGGAGTTTCACCGGAAAAGATCTGAGAACCGGTGAGTCTTGTATCCCTCTAGACAAGTGCTTCCATTCAGTAAACCGAAGAACGGTGCAATAACATTGCCTTCCTCTCATATACATCATTGATACAACTCCTTTGCACAACATGAGTTCCCCGGGTGTTGAGTCTGGCGAATGGTCTCCATAGGCCTCGCCATAATCACACACTTCCAGTTGACGTCCAACGACCCATCATCTAACGTACGAGGCCCCGCACTAGCTTCGGCTTATCCATTTCCAGATAATCCTGTATGGCGTTCCTTGTTGAAGCAGTTCAAGCTAAGCCAGCTGCCGAGGCTCATAACTCCTATCCATCAATCATAAACCTTCTTGTTGATCGTAAAAAAACATCGAGCACGTCGACGGCCATATGTCTACACTTTGTGGTGTGTAAAGTACCAGCCGACTACTGCTCCAGCAATGATGAGGAGAGCAACCACAAGCGTGATAGAGGCACACATGCACCTAGTCCTCTTCTTCTCCTTATGCTGTTGCGCAAGCCAATGATCTCTAAAGCAATATCAGCATCCAGTACTAAGCCACGATTTCATATTATCAAATACATACCCATACTTGGACTCTACACTAGTGGCAGACGACGGAACGCTATTCTTCTCCTCGTCCTCAGCGTTATGAGCTGCCGCCGAAAACCTCTTCCAGAACAGCGGATCCCGAACCAATCCCATCTCTGGCGGTGGCTGTTCCTGGAGCTGGGAGAGAGGTCGCGTGTACTGGACCTGTGCCAGTGGAGATGGGCGAGGCTCGGAACGACGCGGTTTACGCATGTTGAAGGTAAGATGGAACGAACTTGGTGGTGAATTGAATAGCCGGAGGCAAGGAAGAGAGCACGTTCAGCGTGCTCTCGTTTGTATCTTGCAGTAGTGTGAAAACGTGGGAGCTGCTTCTCTGAGCGTGAGGTGACGTTGGATGTTGAAAGTACAGGAGGAAGGACAGGACAAGGACAAGGACGAGGACCAGCAGATCTCGAGCACGAACGAGTGAGTGCGTCGAGGCCAGAGGAGAGAGAAGGAGAGATTGATGCTTCAGAACATGAAGATGGAGGAGGAGGAGTAGGAGGAGGGAGAGAAGAAAGCACAGCAAGCAAGCAGCAAGCAACAAGCAAAGTAACGTGCGTTAACCCACCCCAAGTCAAATTCCAAACAATAAAAGGCGTGGATATAATGGGGACCTTAAGGGCACAAAGCCAACCATGGGATTCTCCATATCACCCACTTTTAGGTGGCCTAGCTGCCGGCGGAGGTGTTCTTTCATGGATATATCTACTTTATTTGCATCGAGCATCCACACGATGATGAGGCCCCGGGGCATTTTGGCCAATTGCAAGCATCAGCACGACCGTTGGCGAGATTTGGATCGAGGAAACGGCCGGGTCAACGCTTGTTACGTGCAGTCTTGGTGGCCTTTGTTTGTGAAGCGTTTGTGCCATGGGCGCGTGGTGGTGAGAAGCAGAGTTGGCACCGAAATTAAAATTGCGACGGGGGGTCCAATGCGAACCACTGTGAACAACTTCCATTGGCGA
This sequence comes from Pezicula carpinea, assembly GCA_026119845.1. Classification (NCBI taxonomy): domain Eukaryota; kingdom Fungi; phylum Ascomycota; class Leotiomycetes; order Helotiales; family Dermateaceae; genus Pezicula; species Pezicula carpinea. Next base: position 283,895 of record JALRMK010000020.1, read on the forward strand.
GCGGTGGACCGCCGAGCACCGATTCGAGATGGATCAAGCCACTTTTATGAGATTCTCTTCCTTGCTGCAATTGAGGAGCATTGAGCTGCCCAGGAGTTCTACACGCCCCTCCACGAGGCGGTAGGGCGAGCACTGAACACTCAACACCAAACACCGTTGACCGACAGCGCTTATTGTCAGCCATTCTCGGCATCTCAATGGGTAGGGAATCGGTAGCTAAGAATAGGGAACGGTAGGTAAGAAGAGTAAGGTAGGTAATATTTAAGAGTAGGCAGGGGTAGGTAGCGAGGTGAGTCGAGGTCAAGGCGGTTCATCTTCCATTGGAATCATCATCATCATCAAATAAATCACATCGGGCTCAGGAGAAGAGAGGACCGTTCGCCTCATGCAAGCAGCCGAACAGTTAGACTTCATGCATCCGCTATGATCACAACGGTCAAACCTACTTGACTTGCGAGTTCTGAAAATCCTGATCAACTACTGCTGCTACTGCTGCTACTACTACTACTACTACTACTACTACTACTACTACTACTACTACTACTACTACTACTACTACTACTACTACTACTGCTGCTACTACTACTACTAAAAAAGGCACATTGGCAGCGCGGCAGTTGTAGTACTGTTCAACGCATTCAAGACCTCAAAGTACTAACTTGGCAACTCATACTTTTACGATCACTCAAATCACCACCCAGACCAGGACTAGGAAGCGAAGGACCAGCAGCACCAGCAGCATCATCAACCCGTCACCCATGTCGATGCAGATGCAACTTACTTGCCAACTGCCAAAATCCCCAATTCTTCTCCCCGGAATCTGCATAACTCGCAGCAACTTACCTTAGAGTGAACACTCGCATTTATAGATGGCCAGCAGACGTTGCTTACACTAGACTTACTCTGCCCAAGTATAGCAACTTTGTGGTACGAGGAGCAAGTTTGAAGTATGCTCAGTGGTATCGTCGAAGACTTCTAGACGTCTAGCCGAGGAAAGCTTTGGGTTGGTTATAGCTCAACGACTTTTGCCCAGGAGGAAGAATTTATATCTTCACAACGAACGACAAGTTGAAGGATAGCCGGCTTGGTAGGACTAGCCTTATGACGTTAAGCGCAATTTTCCGCAGGTCGCGTGAGAAGAATCGAGGGAGATGACGACTCAGTCGACTCCAAGTACCGGGGTTTCTTGCATTGCCATCCTTCTCTTCTCTTGTCTTCTCTTCCCTTTCTTTCTTTCTTTCTTTCTTTCTTTTCATTTCCTTTCTCTTCTCTCTTCTTGCTTCTCCTCTCCTTCCTCGCCTCTCCTCTCCTCTTCGCTCGTCCATTCCATGCAACGAGATATTTAATCATCAACCTCCTCGTGCGCCTTTGCCACACTCAACTGCGTCGGAATTGGCCATCACCCGACCCGCAGGACAGTATTAGGCGGGGTAGCAAAGGTCGCCAGACTTCACGCTGGAGAAGTGCAATTCAAAGGAACAGAACAGAATCTACTACGACGAGGCCATTCTTCTAGCAAGCAGCTCATCATGTCGTTGATGCAGAGAGTCTCGTCTTTCGAATCTCTGTCTCCGGAACGCGGAAGGTCTCCTGCAGATTCACACCGGAGTCGCAAGCTCACCTTCAGTCCATTGCCAGGCGCATTACATCCCCCGGCTGCGGAAGAAATATTAAAACCCATTGGGGCATACGAGGTTCCCAAAGTCAGGAGAATCCGTATGTTCTACCATCTCTCAACTATTTTGGCCATGCGTCAACCACCTTGCCCTCTGAAACTGCTAACCATGTCCGTTCCTCAGTCCAGATCTTCATCGCCGTTGTGTATTGTTTGGCCTCAGCTGGCATTGTATTTGGATACGCTGCCATAAAGCCCATCTTGATTGAAGAAGGAGTTTACCGGGATCACTGTACACAAGAAGAATTAGACCTCGATGTACGGACCTGCTACGACCAAGAAATACATCTCAACGTATGTACTCAAGTCTTCGGAGAAAATTTACATTCTAGTGTTCATTGGCCATTATATCTGAACCATGCATGAGTTACTCCCTGTATTTCCAGACCGGGTAAACTAACTCCGAGTTGTGACTTAGTTGATGTTCACTGTTGCTGCCGTTGGAACAAATGTTGCAGCCTTGCCAATAGGAGCCATCCTCGATCATTTCGGTCCTCGATTATGTGGAATTATGGGAAGTTTCTTGCTGGCGATAGGAGCTGTGCTTTTTGCCTTTGCCTCCGAGCTGCCTTTTGATGCATATATCCTTGGATACCTTTTAATTGCACTGGGTGGGCCGTTCGTCTTTATATCGTCTTTCCAGCTGTCCAACGCCTTTCCAAAACACTCTGGACTCATATTAGCCCTTCTTACTGGGGCCTTCGATACTTCCAGTGCAGTCTTCTTGCTATATCGTATACTCTACGAGTGGAGCGATGGCACGTTCTGGCCGAAGAAATTCTTTCTTTTGTATTTAGTTGTGCCAGTTTTCATTCTCCTTGTGCAGATATTCATCATGCCAAAGCAGTCCTACAAGACGGTTGGCGAGTTGGTTAAACAAGTCGAAGAAGCAGATAACGTGTTTGAAGATCAAATGGACGAGAATACAGCACTTCTACAAGAGGAACGACGGCAGCACAGCCAGTCTGTGGTCGCAGAGATCACTGACCTCCTGGGGTCAAAGTCTGGTGGGAAACATGTCCAGAAAGAAGAGAAGAAAAACAAGATCTCAGGAGTCTGGGGAGCTATGCAAGGGAAAACCGTAAAGCAACAGATCCTCTCACCGTGGTTCATCCTCATAGTTCTATTCACCGTCATCCAGATGACGCGCATCAACTTCTTTGTTGCAACCATTAGGCCTCAGTATGAGCATCTCCTGGGATCGTATGATAAAGCCGTTGAAATCAACACTTTCTTTGACGTCGCATTACCACTTGGTGGAGTTTTAAGTATCCCCTTCATGTACGTGTTCGGCTCTTTGTATTACACCGATCCTTCCCACAGTAGCAGCTTCTTCCTCTCTTTGCTCCAAAATCCATTATTTTGGAATATTACTGACTTGTTGTTGAAAGTGGATTTTTTCTCGATAACTTTTCGACAGCCTTCGTGCTGGGTAGTCTAGTCACAATTGCGACTACGATCGGTGTCCTTGGAATACTTCCCTACTCATGGGCGGCTTATGCAAACGTATCGCTCTTCGTTCTCTACCGCCCTTTTTACTACACGGCTGTATCGGATTACTCTGCGAAGGTCTTTGGATTCAGGACATTTGGCACGGTCTACGGGCTAATCATCTGTCTCGCCGGTCTGTTCAACTTTAGTCAGAGTGGGTTGGATGCGCTGTTGCATAAGACGTTCAACGGCAATCCAATTCCAGTCAACCTCATCCTGTTGAGTTCAGCGCTGGCTGTGGGTTTGGCTTTGGTGATTTTCGTAGGCGTTAGGGCATATCAAATGAAACGAGAGGTATTGGAGGGCGAGGCGGAGCTTGCAAGCGAAACCATAATGCCTGGTGCTCAGAGTCCTGAACGCCTATAATGCAAATACACATTGGAGATGGGACAGGTCGGGAGATAGAAATCGTTCTCTCTTGGAGTTATGCATAGCAAGGTGTCTCACTTATTTTTCAGGATAAGAAAAGTGTATTTGCATAGGAATTAGCAGCATAGGAAAGAGGTCCAAGCCTTGGTGTTTACCATCAACCTCGGAAAGTGTCTAAGAGTTGCTTTATTATATAAAGAGTAGCTATAACAACCTCAGAAGACTAGTGAATCTCTTCGTCTTGGTTCTCTACTCTATCGACTTCATCGATTGCAGTAGTAGCGGTTCTCAGAACTCTCCCCTCTCGAGAATACATACTGCACCCTCATAACAATACTAGCGCTACAAGCCCCTTCAGCGCCCAATCCCAATCGCCAACCCTCTACACACCAAATACATCAGATACGAAGGCCGACAGTGACAGTCAAACCACTTCAACACTTCAACACCACCACGCTAAACACAAGCTGCCCTCAACTCCCACCCCACAACAACCATAGGGTTACCAACTAACACTTTCTCCTACCTGTGACAAAATATCTACATACACAGACATAAATCAAAAACTTAGCTACCGGGAGCCCCTTTTCATCGCCGGCGTCAGGTCCTTCATTTACGGGATTCTCTTCTCAGGTATTGATGGAGATAGTTAGCTGTGTTGAAACAGATGGGAAGGTAATGAACAATGGCTAATGGATGATGAGTGATGAAGGCTGGGAGGTAAGGTAGGTAAGGCTATCAATAGGTGGCTAGCTGCTAAGCAAGCAACTGTAGGTACTGAATAATAAGAGTAAGGTAGGTGACTACCTAACTACTACTACCCTTTATCTTACGCGGTGTCGTGCAAAGATATGGAAGGAGAGAGAGAGAGGTACATGACTTGGTAAGCATAACTAATTGACTGCTATTGCCTGCGTCGCCGCTCTCTTCTTTATTACATTACTAAAGTTGTACCTCACAGTTTCTTCCGCGGATTGTTTCCATTGCTTGTATTCATAAGGCTCAAGTTTCCTTCACGAACACGATAGCCTGGCGTGTGTCAAGAGACAATATTGCTCCTGGCCATTCTCCTTGATAGCATCTTGAGTGACGAGCCGTTGGAGAAAGGCTCTTTGATACATTGCAATGAAAATCCGATTTGTTTTGACTTTGAAACAACAAGAAGTAGGAATGGGTAACGAAAGGTTTCATTTGATTCTTGGCCAAAGGACAGAGCTGCTCTAGTCCAAATGCTCTTCATCATCTCCTTGACCAGTTGCAAGCCGACCCCGAGGCGTAATAGACACCCATACAATACTCCGGCACAAACAATACATGTTAGCAGTTCCCACCATTAAAGCATCTACTAGAGATCAGACACTATTCATTTGATAGTGTGTTGTGTATTTCGTATTTCGCTTTGCATCATGAATAAAAAGCCTGCCGTCCGGAATGGATAGCGCCAAATGATGCCCCCGAGTATTCCAACAATAAAGACAAAAGAAATACAAAAGTAGTAACCATGTGAAGAGTGGCTGGAGTCCCTGAAACCGCCCATGATAATTTCCCATGCTCCGCAGCCCAAATCCTACTCCGATCCCTGCCGTGGTATCATCGATAAAAATAAAAGAAAATGCCTTCCTGCATTGATAACTCCTGCCTTTCAGCCGTGATCAGAAGGCACGCAGTGGGTGCTAAAGCTTACGTGCCGTAGATGCCATTATAGTTTTGTTTAGAAAGCCCCCATGGCAGACAATCTCACAGCTTTTCTCTTGCGATGTGTTTTTGTTCTCTGGGCGTGAGGATGCCACGAGATTTCCTCTTCAGTAGGCCTCCAATCCAGTCCGAGACCCTTCTCGTTTCCTGGTGTCCTATGAGACTTCTCCGACAGCCCGTAGAGTGCCTCGCCTGCCAAATTACACCTCTCAAATTGCATGATGCCACCTCTCATGCTATCGCAGTTTGCGACAATCAAATCCTGTCCATTGTTCGTGAAGTCGACGCCTCCAATCTCACCAAAAAAGCTTAGTGTCTGCTTGCTACTGAACGTCTCGGCATCGATGACACTGATAAAATCTGCTGGCTCAGCTGCAACTAGCACTCTCTTGCCAGACCCTAGAGGTGAAAACTTGAGCTTTCGCACACCAGCCATCTCGGCCGCGATGGTAGCAACGGGCTGCGGCTTTCCCCAGCTGTTAGTCCACTTCCGAGCATCCCATATCTTAATCTGCATATCTTGGTTCCCGGTAGCAACTGTCCATCCATCATCCGCCCAGTCGCAGGCAAAACCGAAGTCAAGATGGCCGTTTGGTTCTTTGAGGTCTTGCAATATCTCTCCAGTGTCAGCGCTGCAAATCATAACACTTTTGGTGTCGCCCACAAGCACACGGAGGCGTTGATCCGGTGAAATCGACGAACAGTTTATGGCGTGATCAAATCTTTGTTCTTTGATGAGTTTGTTCGTAGTGACGTCCAGAATCCGAAGGCCGTTATCGTTAGATGCGAAAGCTGCCACAGGTAAAGAGGAGCCTCTGGAAAGATGTACTTGAATATGATTAGTGATGCTATTGTGGTGATCCGTTATGAGCCCCTCAGTATGTTTTGTGGAGTCTTCAGCCCTTAAGTTAGCCACGCCATACTCTCCACAAAAACCGCCTGCAATGAGAATATCATGGGCAGCCGTCAAGGTCGATACCTGAATACCACTAGAGAAGGCATGGAGCGGTTGGACGATCGGATCGGTCAGGTCCATGACTACCGATTTATTCCCTGCTTGATTGACACGCATGACCTTTGAATGGCCGGCGTAAAAAGTATTACCCCGTGAGGGGCAGGTCAAAAGATTTCTCAGCTGAAAGTGAGCCAAGTGAACATCATGCTCGAAATCCATCCGTCGGAATCTGAAGTGGCTATCAGTATTTTCAAGCTCTGCACCATGATTTCGAGGCTTTCAACTGTTAGTCAGGTAGCCAGAGGGAAGCATGATAGGTACTTACATGTCCTTGTGGGGATATTCTCAAGTTCGTGTAATTCCTGTACGTATGACGGCGCATCTGTCTTGCTTCGAACCTGGAAACCCCCAGTTCCTCCCAATTGACACCCTGAATGTCGCATTTCTCACCATTTAGATTGGAGATATCTATGGCTTGGAGCATTTTCATACTTTGGTCGCGTACACTTGCTAGATCTGGACCCCTAGGTAGCTTCTTGCAGTTGCCATTTGTTGAAACTGTCATACCCCAGCGGTGAAGGAAGTCGGGAAGGCTCAGGTTGATTTGCTCATCAACTTCATTCTCGTCAGCTTCAGATGTATCATCATCTCCAGCAGTAGCTTGTGAGGACGCAAAAAGAAAGTGGCCTGCATGGTCATGGCTGAGATACGTAGTATCTATAGCCGGAGAAGGCGTCCAGCCTTCCGCACCCAACATATGTGGTGCATTTATTGACCCTGCAGCTATAGCTGAGAAAGTAAAAGCAGAGACATCTGTCATCGAAACGAGGTTGGGAGGCTGCTCAGAGTCTTCCATGCCTGCATATGAAATAAGAGGTAAGGGAAGGGGCTCTATACTGTTATCAAGGTGGAGATGTGCTTGTGGCTCTTCTAAGCCATTGAAGTCCCCATGTGCTTGTCCATCTTGGATATGTTGCAACTGTTGAGATACCTGTGACAACACCTCCGGCAGGTCGGGAAGGGCTAGAGGTGCCTGCGCAAAGGCACTCGGCGCCTCCTCTTCTTCGGGTGCTGGATAGTCTGTATACTCGTCAGGGAAGTATGATCCTAGGTGTGGCGGATAATGGAAAGAGGCATCGTGAGTGTTGAGGGTAGACTGGAGAAGACTGGCGCTGTGAAGTAGGTCCTGGAGATTTTGGGCCCCCATTGTCTCTGACTCAAACATATCCAACTCTTCGTTGAGATGTTCGTTACGGTCGTCATGTGAAGAGGTTGTAGGCAATGGCACACCGCCGTCTGACATGTCCTGGTCTTCGTCGTAAGACCTATTGCCATTCCTCATTAGCGACAGACTATATGAGCTACAAACAGCGCAAAGTGCTTTGTCCGCATCCACTAAGAAACAAAAGTGATACGAAACGAGTAACTAAAAGGCAATAGGGAACTCGCTTACAGTTCATGCGACTCGTTTCTCGCCTCCATGGCGGTTTTCATGTCCTCGTCATCGTCCAAGTCCAAATCCATGTGGCTAGCAGGCGTAGGCAGATACGAGTTCAGTTGTAGAGAAGGTTGATTCCCTCCGGCGTGGATACCCATCCCGTTGTTGTGACTGGAGGTGTCAAGGTCTGGGCCGGCGTCCTCGTGGGGAGGCGTCAAAGGATTGCTCATTGCGCCGGCGCCGATACTCGTGCTCTGCCTCCTGCAAAGGTTGCAACCATATGAGGACGAATTTCGAATGTATGTCCCAGTCTGCGGACTGCTGTTGTTCCCATGCGACAGCCGTGACGTGGTTGGGAGAGCCTCGAGCAGGTTGGAGGAGGTATGGACAGACGTGGAACAGCTCGCAGTCACAGCCGTCGGCAAATGCGCTGTGATTACCGTAGGTAGGCGTGCCAGACTGCGCTAGATTGGCCGGCGTGGGTGAGGGCACAGGCGCGTAGAGGCTGCGTGGATGCTGATGATGCTGCTGGTGAGAGGGCTGGCAGTCAATGAGGAGGAAGATGGATGGAGTAGAGCCCGTCAAGCCAGCCCCGTGAGCGAGCAGTGAGGAGGAGGGAGGGCTGGTGTGAGAAAGCCCCACCTTGGACAGCGTGGGATGAAGAAGTACGACGTACGGAGTACGGAGTGCGAAGTGCGACTCGTTCGTTGGCCCTAGCGCGACGACATTGGTAGAAAGAAACAAAGAGGCACGCAAAGCAGAGTCAAGCAAAGCACCACGACCGAACGTGAATACTGGAGCAAGGTCCGTAGCAAGTTGACGCCTTGTTCTCGTGCCCGTCCTTCTACAGACCGAGGTTTGCGACAGAATTTATCCTTGCAGCGTAACAGAGACCCTCCCTTGAAGCACTGCTGTAGAAAGCAAGGAAGCCAAGCCAGCAATCATAGCCAGCGGCCACTCATGAGCCAGAGCCATGGCCTGCAGAATACAGAACATAGGGTAGACCTACATACCGCTGCATCGAGATGTCAGATTACTTCCTCGTGCTGCATTACCGTACTTGCACGCCGCGCAGGGAGAAGGAAATAAGGGAAGAAAATCTCTCCTTGGGACTCTCTTCCACCGTATCACGAACGACACCATTTACCCAGCTGGGGCCGAGACCGTGGTTGTACAATACGTTTGGCCCCGGCCAGATCTCGTTGTGCGGTGCAGTATATAGATGAATCCCTATCGTGCATCATATTGACCGGACGGATGGAAATCCCGCAAACCCAGCTTCCTGGCGAGTCTGGGGCTTACTTCCGGGGTCCAATACTGTAATTGGGTGGGGGTGGTACAGGAACAAGAGCGCCGTTTTATTACTCATTAGATTCGCGTTTCTTTGTTTTTGTCCTACTACGAAAACGAAAACGACCAGCCAGATCGGAACATTTGCTATCACAATCCAACTTGATGGACCAAGGACGATCTGCTTCATCATTCATGGACAGATCATTTCACGCTCGTATTGATTGTTCGTCCAACTAACTGTACAGAGGTGCTCATGTTTTGCAGACCGCCTTGCAGCAGAATTTTCTATTCCCCCTAGGTGCTCAAGTACATATAGGTAGGTAGTAGGTAGTTTACTAGGCTATCTTAAGTAACTTACACAGGTACATTCAATTGCCAAGGACTACCCGCTTAAACACAATAGGGGAGGTATTACAACCCTAATTTGGTAGCGTAGCCACAAGATGATCTGCAAAAACATTAGTGACAAAGAACATGTACATCTCAAACGTGAGTGATTGAAACTACTTTCAACTAAGTCAATTATTGGACAAGGCATGCTCGACTTGCGGCGCCGCGTACCATGATACCAATTAAGGAACAATGAAGGGCAAAACACGGATTGCTGCAGCACTTTCATCATCTCCGGACTGGTCACAGTTGGCTTCCCAGACTCGTGCCGACGATACACAATTATATCACACTTACAGTGTGTTAGTCTCGGAAGGAGTCATCTGTGGTTACCAGCTAAGGCTGAGAGAAGCAGAAAGCCGCGACCGAGGAGCGGTGAGGTTCTATAGGATATGACCGATACAGTATGTCCTGGTAGCTTTGTGTAAGACTATATATCACGTATCATGTCAGTGAAACTAGTCTGAGCCATACCGAGCTGTTTTGGTCACTGCGGCGACAAAAGCCAGAATTAACGCTACAGACATGTTACGCTTTGACACACTCCGTGAAAATGCAACATCATAACATCGCTCATCGGGAAGACGCCTGACTAACTCCTATAACTTCCATCAATAAATGCATTGTAATTATGCCGGGTATCAATCATCAATTGTGTGACTTCATCCTTCCCCATCTCGGTTTCGATTTGCTGCGAACCTTCTTTTCTGGCGACCCTACCACTTTGCTGTCTTCTCCATCGTCATTGTATTTTGCTTTGTAAATCCTACTCGCATTAGAGAAGTGTGAAAGGTAGTGGACACTCATTACTTACCAACTGTTCCCAACCATGCTGATACCTTTTGCTTCAGCTTGGCGGTAGAATTTCGCGCTCTTTTTCAAGTCCTTTTTACACCCAACGCCCTGTGCATAGCAAAATCCGGCTTCAGCCAGAGCATCTGCATCACCCCAAGCTATACATCCATTAGCATATACGTAAAGGGTGACTTTTGACCATAACATACAGCCAGCTATTTCGAAGCAGCGCAGAGCAAGTCCTTTGTCTTGCTCAATACCCCAACCATTCATATGACTCACTCCCAGTTCGTATATACTGAGAGCAAACTGGGCTTTCCTTGTCTTCTTTTCCAGGACGTCAACAGTCTTTCCATCCTTCACAAGATCCTCATCGTCAGCAACTTCCAAGCTAGCACAGTCTGCTGCCTTCTTCAGCCATGAAACACCCTCCCTCTGATTAGGGCGCATACCCCAGCCATGCCGACACGCGAGAGCATAGAGCAACATTCCAGTGGGATGATTTTGTCGAGCAGCTAGTCGCAAATGGTACGTTGACTCTTTCAAAGCACCGGCCTCGTGACATTCAATTGCTTTGGTAACATGCTCCTCTGCTGACTGCTCGGCTGAGGGTGCAAGCGAGTGTGTTGACATCGCCCCCTTAATTGTACTGTCGGAATCCATAGATGGCGATATTGAGCTACTACTCGATTCTACAAACCGACTCATGGGATGGCCTTGTTCCATTGATGGCTGACCACGTCCTTCGGTGGACCGGCCTCTCTCATAAGATGGCCTGCTAGGATCGAACGAGGGACGGCCTGGTTCTAGTGATGGTCTTGAGGAGCCTGAAGGTACACTAGAGGAAGAATCCGCTCGCGAAGAAGTCGAAGGCCGGGATGGTGGCGAAGGCGGAGCTTGAACAGATGCACCATTGAGGGTTTGAACGTTGCTGTAAGGCACAGGTTGTTCCCAATGAAAATGCGCATTTGGTAATTCCGGTTGAAATATCAGCGAATTCCTCTGCAACATCTTTCCTCTGGGCAGAGAAAATCTTGAGTATACATATGATGGGGCACCACCATTGTCGCTGGTCATGTCAGGGAAGCCATCGCTGTGCATGCTTACCGGAGTGTGTGCTGTGTCATCAGCAAGCACAAATGATGGCTGGCTATCCTCCGAAGCTTGCCGCGACGGAAGCTCAACAGGTGGCAAGCTTTGGCTACTTAGGGGCCTAGAGAAGTTGAAAGCAGGTCGAGGCAACCGTGTACCACCAACAGAAATTTCCGAGCTCATTGAAGGAGACCTCGCTTCAGTGTACATAATTGGGGAGATTGGCGAATTGACAGAAAACTGGCTACCAGAAGATAGTTTCCGGTTCGGTTGGAAACCAGTAGGATGGTGGAAGTTAGACTGTTCATCACAGTCGCTGGTCATGGATGCTGAGCCGGGACTTGGTGTTCTTTGTGCAACCATTGGGGAGCGAGGCGGGGCCAATGCCCTAGAATCATAACCACCTGTTGCCAAGGACCCCTCTGGCGGTCTCCTAGAAGTATTACCACGCCGTCGCAACGAATCTCGGCTTGGAGTGTGGTGTAGCTGTCTTGGTGAATTCCCTTGCCTGGGGGACTCTCGGTGTAATACGCTAGGCGATTCCTCCCTTCTGGCTCCAAAGTATCCAGGGCCATCTGTAAGAGTGATTGGTTTCCTCCCTCGAAATCTTTCCTCGTCATCGTGTATCGCCGGTTGAGGGGTCGATACCGGTGCTTCAAACGGTGGGATCTTATCAATACCACTCATACGAGGATAATGAGAAACTGGTCGAAACTCAGGAGCTTCTATCTCAGCCAACAATGCCAGCGCCTCGCCAGAAATTGGGGACGTCTCCGCACCTGCAGTTGATTCCACGGTGGAGGCAGATCGAAAGTATCCAGGCCGGCTTGTATTCAGTTTATTTGCAATCGTCAGAGATGGCAGCCGGCTCAGGCGGCTTCCATCTTTCGAGGTCTCTTCCTCCAGCTGCTTTGCCAATGCTCGAGAGTGCGCTGCGAAAGCATCGAGTGGTGATAAGTCGGGAGGAATGTCTCCCGGGACATGTAACCGAGGGGACAATAACGGCCTTGGTGATGGGAGACCACTGCTCTGAGGATCATGCGATTTGGATCGCAGGTCGAGGAAAGTCGGGCGGGTCGCCATCCCTTTTGATTGTGTAGTCGAAGTTCTCAGTTGTAGAATCAATGCGCTGGACTCTTATGTCCCACCGTCTATTGTTCCCCCGTTGTGGTATGGGTGTAAACGCAGTGAGCGCAAGGCGTCGAATCGCCCAAATGTTGCAGATCGAGAGTCTTGTTACCGTGTAGCAGGCTTGAGTACTGTGTGATCGTCCAGGATGCAGAGTATGGTCGTAGGTATGCTGTGAATAATGAGTGGAGTCGGCTGAGCTTAGCAGCCTGGATCAATCAACGTTGGTCCAGCGGCTGTGCTGCTGTATGAAGGATTCGAGGATGGCGAGTGGAAATAGACATTGACGGTGGCGACGGCCGTGGTATGGTTTGCGCAGCACAGCAACGCAAAAGCAAAAGTTGAGTGCGGTCGTTGGGTTCGTTGGGGTTCGTTGGCCCACGGGTGAATGAACGATGGTGTTCTACACCTGGATGGGCGTTGTTGACAATTTGACAGGAGATGGAGGACGACGTACACTCCGTAGTACGTGGAAAACGGAGAGGGAGGGAGTGAGTGGGTGGAGTTGGTTCAAAATGAGCCTTGCAAGGGACCCTTTGCTGCCAAGAACTTCACGAGGTGAGCGACAAAGGGCCCAAGGGCCCCCCTTACTGCACGCAGGTCGGCAGGTATAGTAGGTAGCAGTACGTACTCCGTAGTATAATGCAGATGTCGCGGTGTCCGCGTATCCAGGTCGCTCCCGTCTCCTTACAGAGCTCTCTCGGCCGGGCAACAAAATGTCAATTGGATCTCCTCCTATTGTTGCTCGCCGGGGCAACAAAATCATGGGGATAGTGTATTGCTTAGTGCCCGTCTGTGTGCAGCCAACTGCATTAGGCGCATCTATGAATAGGGGCCACCGTTCTGTACCTGGGCTAGCTTCATCAAGTCCATCCCCCGATAGGAGCTATGTAAAGTAGAGTAGACTACGGGAGTATGTAGGGCCTATCACATCTTTGCGCAGGAACGCGAGAGAGAGAGCCTCGTGATTCTTGAAGCTACTGGTATAGCTACCTACCTAGCTATACGAGGCACACTTTGACTCGCAACGCGGCACTTGGAACATGGAACTCCTTTCACTTCTGCTCAGTCATAGCACAACCGAATTGTCCTCTACGCATCTGACTCTGTGCTACGAAGTACTGCAGGACCGGTAGATGTTTTCAGTCTCGCCAGCGCCGGCACTGTGTTGCATTACTCCGCGATGCCGTGCATCTCATCTCGATTTCAGATTGACCAGCCAATCAATCAATATTGAGGACCCACATCCAGGTCGTCCTTCAGCGAAGTGCGATCCAAAGTTCCAGGTCTTTTAGCCCTTAGGTAAATGAAGCTCAATTCAGACCCGCCTGTCTCGGAGATCAACTCTACTGTAGAGCTGACCCTCTATAGTATTCTGCTCCAGGTTGTCCAAGCACGTCACATGTCAGAAATCGATATTATCTCTTCCTCGCCAGCTTCAACTTGATTTTCAAAGCATTGACATTCAAGAACTGCAACGAGGTTTCCAAAACTCCAGCAACATGCACAATTTGTCCCTTTCTATTTTACATGTTCTTTGACTGCAACTTCTTAAGCCTTGTTGCTCCCTCATATACACCACGATCAACTGCTGCAGCGACTGTCAAGGTACCTCCCACGATTGCACAGAGCCCGGTCAAGAAGCCTGCCAGAGTTTTTGTCCGTTCTTCGCGGTTGATGACCTTCATTGGTGAGATGTCCTACAATTAATTAGTGATCTGCAAATGCGATATGTAGATTAGACGAGACACTTACATAAGAGAAGAATACACCTGGGATGCCTCCTCGTGCGTGCAATCTCTCCTTGTGTCCTTCGCCAGAGTCATCACCTCCGTTCAAGCTCCTTCGATGGCTTGTCACTGAGTATTGGTGAGTCTCAACGCTGCCGTCCTGCTGGTGCCCGTATTTGCCAATGTCAATGTTTTCATCGCCTGGATGGACAACGTTGGAAGTATCCCAGCCTAATGGTAGATAAGAAGTCGAGACAACCTTGATGAAATACATGAAATTATAGGCAGGATCGCCAGTGATCTGTTCGGTATTATCAAGAGGGTTAAGATGATGGTCGGTCCATGGTAGGGCCTTAGAGCTTGACTTCTTTATTACTTCTTCCGGAAGCTGTGGCCCGAATCGAAGATGATGGATATGGTGAGAGAAGACGTGGCCACCCTTGATGGGGGTGTCAAAGTAGTTGTTCAAGTCGTGGACGTGCATATTGCCATTGCTGAAACTGCGTCCAGGGGCGATATGGAAGTTGCCAACGACCTTGTTCACTCGGATACCTCCTTCAATACGGCAACCTTCGTGTCGTTGCGAATCGAGTCTTTCGCTGTAGTGTTCACGCTCGCACTGTTCAACATTCTCGCCTCGGCCGAAAGCCCAAGAGACAGATGCATAGGCCTCGCGAACCTCGTCGCAAGTATTACAACAACCTTGTTTCTGCGCATTCGGTGGAGGGGTTGCACCATAGCATTCACCGCAGTAATCGGGAGCCAAGTGAGAAGCTTGGTCATCCAGTGAGTGCCTATAGTGTTCAGTTATTGTCCTTATGAAATTCCGTTAGCTGAACTTACAGGTCCAAAGCCTTAACGTCAATGACTCCACCACCCTCCTCCATGGGTAGTAATCGCACCTTGCTTACGCCGTGTGCAACACCAGTCTGCTGTTCTCCGGAAACATCCATCACGTCCAAAGTCAAAAGCTCACAAGGGATTTTCGGGAACGTAATGTTCAGATGTATTTCCATCTTCTCCCCTTCAAGGATAATCAAGTTAGCTCAACTATTGATTTGAGACGCGCACAAAGTCCAATCACGCCTACCTCTTCCTTTGTCTACCACCAGCTCAGGATGTACCACTATCCGCCTGTAATCTGCCCATTCCCCCCATGCTAGGAACAAAACGATGAGCAATGAAGCTATCGTGACGATTCCTCCCGAAGTTGTGCGCACTCTCGCCTCATCAACCGTCTTGGTGAAGGCATCTAGCCTGGTGAACCTCGATTTCGCAGGCATCGTAATCTATGTGGGAACTCGTCGGTGTTTTCTGGGTATAACGGAGATCGTAGCCTCGCGGCAGAAAGAATTGAGAGACGAAGCTGTCAAAGAGGCATACAGTTGAGCGGATCAGTCAAGTTCAATTGACTTCATCACATTCAAAGTAGCTCACGAACAAGTGCTAGAAAGTGTTTATAACAGAGAATTGGAATGGGTCAGGATGGGTGATAAGAATTTCAATTAGAGGACAGCTTGCGCATGGGAAGGAAGACGCGGCGCACTACCACCAGTACCCTTGCAAGCCTACCTCGCCAAGCATTTCAAGGAAGCGACGGGGCCACGCCGCATTCATCGTGGGGTGAGTGAGACGAGACACGTGAGTACGAAGTAGGTAGGTTTAAGTGGTGTCGAACACGGGCGAAGCTTCAGCTTTGCTCCAGTATGTTTTCACGGATAATATTTCTTTATTTGTGGAATTGTCAATCTTCGTTCCATTTGCGTACCAACTGGCCGAACATGAGTCGGTGGTACCTGGCCTGGGTCGCCTTATGGAGTATCTTCAAGGGAATCTTTGACTCTTGGAGTTGATGAGTGGCTTCATCAGGCCGTTTCAGCTTGCAAGGAAACAGCGACTTTGATCTTATCAGTCACCAGATTGATGTCAGTGTTCCACACGCTTAGATACGTCAGCAAAAGTCATGCAGACGTTATGATCCTCTTATTATGCTCTGTCTAGATCTCCATCTTCTGCTCCTGTGCTCTTGTGCTTCTAAATTACAGACCTGGGGTATAAATTAACAAAACCAGTGCCGATGAACATCCAAGCCCTGGAACATATATCTACTTCGTCTACATTCCCAATGCTTCAAGTATCCAGTTCGCCTGAATGGCACTGACCTTCTTGGCATAATTCTTTGCAGTCCAAACGTGTTCAAGAAACATGATGGCCTCCTTCTTCTGCCCATGCAGAACACTAGATGGATGTATTGCAATGACATTTCTTCCTTGAGTCGTCAGATACGAACCATCTGGAGCTAGATTCGCTGTTTTCGTAGCGAAAGATATCAAGAAAGCTTTCAAAAGCATCTCAGCTCTCTCGGGAGAGATAGGCTCGAATGGTTGTGGATCGGCAGGTGGCATCTCCTTTAAAAGCTTCTGTTGATAGCACAAGGATCGGAGTTGTTTTCTGATTGTCATTGCCATCTTCATGGCGCGAATAGAGACCATTCGTTTTCTACACCATGCAGTGCGATCTGTTTGCTCAGCGGCATACCGTTGAATGGTGGTGAGGTAAGTCATGACATCTCCTTCCCGACGTTGTAGTTCTTTTCGATGTTCTTCCATACCATCTCTTTCCTCTTCAGACTGTGGTTGCATGAACAACTCAGCATCGGCCGTAAGACATGAAATCACATCAATTGCCTCTAATAGACAATCTGCTTCTGGCTCCGAGGCGGCAATAAGAACACGACCATAGGTGGCTGGAAGTGGATATGCAGCCATTTTCTTTCCTGTCTCGTTCAATTTCCCGTCATCATCCAGCGCACCCATGACATGAAGTTGAACCAATGCCTTTTCCATAGCCACTAAATCAGGCGAGTCCATCAATGGAAAAGATAGCACATCATTGACTCCACGGGCCTTCATCTTTAGCACAGCTTCAATCACATCACTGCGAAGTATTTCCGGCAATTCATCCATATCAAGCTTCAAGTAGTCTTCCTCAGTGTAAATACGATAGCACTTCCCCGGAGCTTCTCGACCAGCTCGACCTTTTCTTTGAATAGCAGAGACTCTGGAAATTGGTTTTGATAGAAGTGACTCCATTCCCAAACGAGGCCGGTATTGTTTGACCTTTGCTTTCCCGCAGTCAATGACAAAACGCACTCCTGAGACTGTAACTGAGGTTTCTGCAATGTTGGTAGCGAGCACAATCTTTCTCGTAAATCTCTCTTTCACCTTCTCAAACGCCTCTTGTTGGGCTTCTGCCGGCAGCGAACCATAAAGTGGCAAAACCTTCATTCTCGGAACAGTCTTTGGAAGCTGTGCCGCGACAATTTCAAGCTGCGTTTTTAAAGCTTCAATCTCCTCTTGGCCTGTAAGAAAAGCAAGAATATCGCCAGAACCTTTCAGAGGCTCTTTAGTATGTATCTGGTGTATCGTGTTTAACATGGAATCCATATAATCCGGGGATGGAGTCGGTCTATAATGCAATTCCACCTCATGCTGTCTGCCCTGGACGTATTCAACAGCGACACCACTCTCTTGAATATCCTCACTCGGAATACCTGATATCTCCTCGGGAATCCTAGTTCCTTTGGGAGAATGACCATTTGTTTTGGTGGCATGAGGGCTTGTGCAACTCTTGCCATCGTTGTCTACTTCATCTGATGAACTGAAACCGCCCCAGGAAGAGTACGATTTTGACGAGTCGGAAGAAGAACGCCGGGATTGTGAATCTGACTCTGACTTCGGATTTGCAGCGTCCCCCTTCAAAAGATGCTCGGCAAAGACCGTTGAATGGTTTTTTCCTGGCTCATAATTCGGGACTGTGTGAGGGAGCGAGAAGAACGCTTCCAACCCTCCCAAATCAAGTGTAGCACTCATGATAACGACTTTTAATGGAACACCACCCCGACCCTTTTTATCGCCATGGAGGATTTGCCTCAGAAAGCCAGCAATAAGATCGACATCAACACTCCTCTCGTGGATTTCGTCCACAACAATTGCGCTGTATTGTCGAAGGTGCGGATCTCGAAGCATTTCTTGAAGCAGAGTTCCTTCTGTTACAAACTTGATCTTGTGGCCGACAGGAAGGTTGGAATCAAACCGGACAGAGTAACCAACTTTCCCGGGCATTTTTGATCGTTCCCCACTACCCGAACTTCCAAGAAAAGAGCCAGTCTCTCGAGCAACTCGCTGTGCAAGAGTTGTAGCAGCAATTCGACGTGGTTCTGTGACAGCAATTACTCCTCCAACAGATACATCCTCAAGTACGCCATACTCATTCTCGATCTTCACCGTCCGCTTCTTGCACCAAGGTTCGGTATACAAGAACTGCGGGACCTGGGTACTCTTTCCAGAACCAGTCTCTCCTACTAGCAGTAAGACATCATTATTTCGTAGGCTCCACCGAATATCCGCTTTCTTGTTCCATATTGGAAGCGTCTTCCGAACTTCCAGTAACTTTGCAGCATTCCTCTCCAAGTCTTTGGTCGTGCTTGGTTGACGGGCAAGACCGTTCGTCCTTCGTAATCCACCTTGAATTTCATTTTGCCTCCCATTTACTGAGCCTCCCAAATTGCCTCCATGATTCTGTGGTCTCGCATTCGGGGGGGTGGCTGCATTCGAGTTGTGCGAGCTCTTGACAGCTTTTTTTATTCCATTTGGGAGAGTTGCATTGGATGGGGCAGGTTGCGCAGAAGGCTGAGACTTCGGGCTACCGTCCCTGAATCGTTTTTTCCTAGTCTGAGGCTCGGACGTAAAGGCTTTGGAGGCTGTTTGCGCCGTGCTGATGGGCTGCGACTTTGTGTCTGGAAGTTCAGCCTTGTCGTCTCCAAACTTCTGATGGAGCTTTGGAGGCATGATTTTCCAGCGGGTAGTCTGATCCCAAGGATCCAGAGTCGAGAGACGGAGAGTTACGTGCTATCGTAGCTTGGTCATGAGGCGTTGCTATTTCTCTCTGATGCCGTGCAGTTGCTATTTTTTTGTGACGCGGTGTCAGAGTCACGAGGAGATAAGGTGGCAAGATCCTCGGTTAGATGCGATAAGTTCTCCTGGGCCCGTCACCCCTCTACCCCACTTCTCCGTAGGTACTGTCGTGCCTACTTTCCTCCCTCAAGCACGCAATTCTGGGCACATGTCGCGAAATGGGCTCTTGGATCGACAACGTCAGCGATGGAACGTGATGGCCATGGTGTATCACCTTGGAAAACGGCCAGCCAAAATGGCAAATCACGTCAGGGCCCAGTCAACTAAGGAGGTGCAGTGGTGGGTGAGCGATGAATAAAAGATCGCCATGAGAACGTTCCTCTGCCTCTTCTTCCTCTCCCCTTCATACTTCTTCTTAGTGCCCTCTTTCTTTGTACGCAATGGCCCCCTCAATTCTCGAGTCTCAGCCAACAGCTCCTCATGAGCTAAGTAGCCCAGCCCAGAAAGTCGTGGATAAGAAGTTTTTCCCAGATGGCATTAAGACTTCTGGCCAACACCCTCCTCTCTTGGACCACATCAAGCCATACTCTGCATTCCCAAAGGAGATCACTGGTGAGAGTGTTTGGAAAGCAGAAGACTATGCCAGCAATCCCGAGCGCTGGATCCATCCCTTGACTGCCGAGGAAACGAGCGAGCTTAGTGATGCGGCCGACAAGTTCTTAGACGACAAGATCCCATTGACCGGCATATCAAAGGTCAGTTGGCACCCATGATTACTAACTCCACTGATAATGTCCTGTTAACACGTCTCATAGGATAACTTTCCCCTACCAAAGCTATCTGCCACGTTGAACTCCATTCGCTCAGAGATACTTAATGGAAAAGGATTCATTCTCTTCAAAGGATTCCCTGTTGAGAAATGGGGTAACCACAAATCAGCGGTTGCATATATGGGCCTTGGAACATATCTAGGTTATTTCGTCAGTCAAAATGGCCGAGGACATGTCCTCGGTCACGTCAAGGATCTCGGCGACGACCCTACAGCAATCGACAGAGTCCGAATCTACAGAACAAATGCTCGGTAAGTCATACTTCATGATTGATTTTATCTGCTGTACACAGTAACTGACCAAAGTCTAGGCAATTCTTCCACGCGGATGACTCGGATATCGTTGGGTTGCTCTGCATAGCACGAGCTCTCGAAGGAGGAGAGTCTGATATTGTCTCTTCCCACCATGTGTGGAATACCCTTCAGAAGGAACGCCCTGATGTAGCGGAAACTTTGACAAAGCCAATCTGGTATTTCGACCGTAAAGGCGAAGTAAGCATTGGTGAAGAGCCTTATATCAAGACGTCAGTCTTCTATCTTGAGCGCGGTGAAAACGGAAGAGTGTACTCAAAATGGGATCCATACTACGTCAAGTCCCTGGACCGTTTCATGAACGCCGGCATCATTCCTCCACTCTCCCCAGAGCAAGTCGAGGCTGCGAAAGTGTTGGAAGAGACTTGCCATCGATTGAGACTGCATATGATCTTGGAGGTCGGAGATATCCAATTCTTGAGCAACGAGCACGTCCTCCATGCTCGAACAGAGTACAAAGACCACGCACCACCAACACCAAGAAGACATCTTATGCGTTTATGGCTAGCGACACCGGAAAGTGAAGGAGGCTGGAAGTTGCCATTCCATGATTCGCTAGAGAAGAAGAGAGGTGGAATCCAGGTCAATGATAACCCACCAGTTGCCCCTCTGGACGCTGAATAGTCGAAAGTTGTATCTTACAGAATAAAATCATCCAAATAGTCTTCCGTCAACCTATTGAATGACACAACAGATGTATGTCGTCCGAGCATAGTCTGTTCTATGCTGTGCTCTAGCTCGGCTCGCTTGAACTGACGGAGGAATGCAAGTGATACCAGTCTTCAGTTCCTCGGCCACCATTATCTCGTCGCGTTTATACCGATTAGAGTCTGTTCCGTGAAACGGGCACCGCGATTTGCCGAGCTCAACGTACTTCGTGCTTCCCCAGCCTACGGTCCTGATGATCTTGGCCCGCTTGAATTTCGGACAGGTATTGATCCCTCTGCCTGGGGCACAAGGTTCTTCCGTGGCGATGATTTTGTTTACGCAGTCCGGGCATTTTAAAACCTTGATGGTGCACATTTTGGTTCGAGTGGGATGCCGGCGCTTATGGGTGTAATTGCGCGGAGATTAGCAAGGTGATCGTGGTGGCTAAGTGTGTTTGTGAGCCGAGGAAATGTATCGAGCGTTTGTTGATTATGAAGAGGATTTGTATTGAATACTACGTACGGTTGTATGTTTTGAGTAGAAGATGAAACAGTTGCAAGATCTCCTTTTTATGTTGCACTCATTCAGGATTGTGACTGTCCGTCCAACAATGTGAAGTGAATCAGGCTTACTAGATAGGTATATGTAGCTGATGATTATTGACTAGGTAGGTAGTAAATACAACCAATACAGTTAGAGTAACACGCATACTTGCTTCTAAACCCCACGATAAGCTCCAGCTTTGAAGTATACCTAGTAATAGCAAGTTGTTTGTGGGGGATGAAATTGCTAGCTTTTCAAAATTTCAGCGAGTGCTAGTAATTCTCCCAGCAGATCATGGAACGAGGTTGCTATTATCTGTGGTTAGCTCCATCATAACACAATGGTGACATGTCATCGTGCTCCCTTAAACGCCGCGAATGCCTTTATATGTACAAAGATATAACATGAGCCGTCATTATTGGGACTCGGCGGCATCATCCTCTTGCTTCTTTCGTATGGCCTGCATCAGTTCGTACATTTGCCCAAGTTGTTGATCTATAAATTGTCAGCCCAGAACTTCTCACTTCATTCTTAAAGCTAGGGTTCAGCAAACCACTCATTTTATCAATTTTACCCATATCCATTCGCTCCCCGATCCATGACTCTCCCTCCAATTTCTGTGCATACATTTGCCATTCCGTCAAGAAACCAATCTGCTTGAGCTTCAGCCATAATCCCTTCTCCGGTCTCTTTGACAACATACAATATGCACCGGGTTTTCAACATCTCTATGTGACCTAAACTCGCTCTTTATGTATTCATCCCCAAGCAATCGCATTTCCCTAGGCAAGTGTTTTCGATGTGCACGGAACAGTCGTCGGTATAAAGGGATCGGTGGCAATAGAGCCATTGGCGCAGGCTTGAACCCCTTCGCCGTTCCAATCGATGTGGGCGTCGCCATCAGAAGTCTTGGATTTATCCTCATGGCTGTATGTTGTGCTGCGGATGTCTGGAAGTTGTTGTTGTTTGGAAGAAGCACTGGTGAAGGGCACAAAGGTCGTCATCATCGGTTAGGCCTCGGCAAATATTGCCTGACAAAGTTTCTTTCATTCAGCCTTCTCTGCTTACAGTACATCACAGCCCTGTGTATCAGTGACCAACAGCATCCGAAGTCATGCTTCCCACGCCTTCGACTTCTCATGTAGACTTTGAGAGAATTTATGAACCTGCTGAGGACTCTTTTCTACTTCTTGATACCCTGTCATCAGAATCAGAAAAGGCCTTCCTCAAGGATCGTTTCAATGCCACTACAACGAAAAAAGACGTACCAGCCTCCTCCTCGCCGCTGGTTGTTGAGATAGGGACAGGATCTGGGGTTGTTCTATCGTTCGTGGATGCACATGCAGAACTCATATTTGGAAGAGCCGATATTCTTACCGCCGGAGTGGATGTAAATCGATATGCTTGCAAAGCTACAGAGGAAACAGTTCACGTCGCCGAAAAGGAGCAGATCACAGAGGGGATAACTCATGGCCATTACCTAGGGAACGTGGTTGGGGACTTGACTAGCTGCTTACGTCTTGGAACGGTGGACGTCCTGATTTTCAATCCTCCCTATGTTCCGACACCTGACCTGCCAGCCTTGCCTGCAGCTTCAACGAGTATAACAAAGCCAACCTTCGAGGACGATTCTCATTTGCTGGCACTATCCTATGCGGGAGGAGCAGATGGAATGGAGACTACTGACCGCTTGCTCAATGGTTTGCCAGACATCTTAAGCAAAGATCGCGGCTGTGCTTATATTTTGCTCTGCGCTCAAAACAAACCTTTGGAGGTCAAACAGAGAGTCAAGAATTTGGGTCCAAAATGGATGGTCGAGACGGTGGGAATCAGTGGGAAGAAAGCAGGATGGGAGAAGCTCCAGATCATACGGATATGGCGCACGCCTGATGTGATAAGTTAAGACCACTCCAAATGAACAGACCTTCTGTCCCAAAAAACTCGTGCACAACTCGTGGTAGTGAAAAGTCGGTTGCCTGATTTTATCCACAAACGCCGATTCTCCACGTGAAACATAGGATATCCTTATCAAAGCCATTGTCGATGGAAAAAGCCCATATTCTCAAAAACGTCTTTTCCATCCTTGATCGCGTAGCCCTCTAGAAGCCTCTTCCACCACCTCGGCCACGCCCACCTCTGAACCCTCCCCGTCCTCTTGGTCCGCCACGTCCTCTACCTCCTCGTCCACCCCTATCGGCACCACCTGTAGCTTCTTTTCTGGCCTTGTTCTTGGGCTTTGGTGCATCATCGATCAAGAGCGTATCCAGAGGTAGTGAGTCGGGAAGGATGTAATATCTGATTGTTGAGCCTCGAAGGTTGATAGTATCAAGGGAGATGGGATCGCGACCGCGTTGCGTCATCTTGACAGTGCGAAGGGCGGTATTCATCTGTGGAGAGACGGACGTGATTGTGCCGTTTATGATCGTGCCTGTTACAGCTGTTAGCGGGGCATTTTCGCAACTGGAAGAGGGGTTCTATTGCTACCATTTTTCAGTTCGATTGTGACAGTTTCGTTCGCGCATTTCATCAAGAACCTACCATTGGCAGAAAGAGTCAGTCAGGAGCTTCGTGGGGGAGCCTTGGAAAATAGAGCTCAGCTTATGCTAAAAATGGGAGGAATGTGATGTGGAGAGTTTACCTGACGAGCTTCATGATGGCGGTTCTTTTGAATTAGGCGCTGCGATTGATATCTAAGAGGAATCACGGAGTCGATGGATGTTGCGCGTGGATTTCGAAGCTGTTTCGGAGGTTTCTAACGTTGGACTTCGGTCAGGCAGTGGATAGACCTGAATTTTAACGAGTTTAAGGCAACAAGGCAAACATATAAAAAAGGCCAAAAATCACGGCACCGCTGCAATCTTTCACTTGGGCATCAACAATAATGCAGGGGACAAGGCCATATTCTGGTCATCCCGCTTTCAAGACAGTAACAAGTCGAACGCCACGTAAACTCCAGGCCAAAAGTCCATTCGCTTTTAACTAAAATGCATAATAATGCATCACAAACAACTCGCACGCCTTGAGCAAATGGGGGGTATCGGAATATAAAACGCTGCCGCCTGGTCTTCTCTGTCCATGAACCTCGCTTTCACTGATTCACTTGTCCTTCTCGTTCTCATTCTCTGAGACTTTCTCCCACTCATCCTCAGTGCTGATCTCAGACTTGCTTCCTGAGTTTTTCTCGCCGCGAGCCTTTAGTTCCCCCTTGGTCTCCAATATCTCCACTTCCTTACTTCCAGTCCCAGTGTCCTCCGTGTCTATGACCGTCTCTGCCTCCGTCTCGCTGTCTGATCCTGGCCGGGTATCATCCGGACGTGACCTCGCCTTCTCGTCCTCCAAAGCCTGAGCCACTGAAAGCTCGCGGACAAACCAGTTGATCGCAAACCATAGTCCAGCGCTCAAGAATGAAAGGACGACAAAGTGAATACTGTAGGTTGCGAGGAGGAGGAGGAAAAGGATGAGCTGGAGCCCTGCGAAGGCTGCGTTTGTCGCAACGATAAGAGTGGGCGTTGGACCTGCCACGAAGACAGACTCCCAGAGATCGGTGATGAAGGCTGCCATTTTGTAGCAGGAGAATGATAAGAGCTCAAATGTAATGTATCAAGGCGCACAGTGCTGATGTCCAAGTCAAGGGTGGGCAGGAAGCTGTTGTATCATCAATAAGGAGGGGGACGCTTATAAATATGAGGTCGCGCTCACCAGAGCTGAGGGGACAGATTTCCTCAAATTTTCGATAAGGATTATGACTGGTTCCAAGTTGACAGATATAAAGAGTGCTTTGTTGCCTGGAATGCAAGTCGAGGACAGAAGTTATTGTTTTGAGTCTATTTTCAACTAGGTAACGAGGGGAGACCATCGTCACTCTGCATGATCCCGGTTTGTTTTCAGGAGGGGCAACGCGCATGCAGCGACAAACGACACTTGAACAACGAACGCAGCACTCAAAAACTTTTGGAAACACTTCACGTAATTAACACAACAATTGCGTTGAGCTCTTCCATTTTGAATTGGCAAAGCATTCTAATTTTCCAACAATGTAATCACTGGAAATAAGTTATCAATCTAACCAGACGCCTTACAAGAAGGAAAGAAGAGATTGGGGGGTAAATTTAAGTTGAGCTTTTAAGCTACCTGTACCATACTGTACCATAGTGTAGCCAGCTAGCTACCTTACCTATGGTGCCTACCTTACTTAAAATGTGTTGACATAATTTTGGACAGCGATTCTGGTGGATCTTTTCGCAAGAGAGTCTTATCTGGTATTAAGACCATGATGGGACAAATTTGTACAATTCTTTTGGATTGGATTTTCTCTAGCGCGATATCGTACGAATTACATGGCCTTGAAACATTATGGTCAACTTGACCCCCAATGCACTTGTTCTCTTGGAGGGCGTTGTCCATTCTGGACGTATCTTAATCTAGGGATCTAACGGGACATTTGTTTCGAAACAATTAAAGAAGAGCAGAGGCAGAGTGGTGACAGGCAGGCACTAAGGACGGAATATACTTGTGCTTGCTACAGCTAGGGATGGCCAACGTATGACGGCCCTACAGTAATGCAACATTTAATCGCGATCCTTTTTAATCTCTAGACGAGGGATTTTGGGTTCTGGGGCCAACACCTCCATAATTGTAAGCCGGTTGCTCCATACCCCGCTACCACTGATATCTATGAGACTATACGTGTTGTGGGGAATTTTGTAATGAACTTTGGCAAGAGAGGAGATACAAGCAAGCCAACTTGATGATAGACAACAGACAAAAGGAGCTAGCAAGCATAAAAGCAGGAGTAATGACGACGAAGACCTTTTGCGGCTTAGCACAGTGTACATTAGAGGTAATGATTTTTCAATAAGGGATGAGGACTTTCTTCCATGAGAGGTCTTCAATATGTGTTGATGCAGTTGTTGACAACATCTTATACCTTCGAATCGAATTACAGGCTACAGACTTCCAATTCTCGCTGGATAAAGACCTGACACGGCAGCAATGCTTTTGCGAGAAGAATATATTTGGTTGCTCCCAGACTCAATAGTTACAGGGCAAAGGAACAACCTGTCCCAGCGAGTGACACGGACGTCGTTTGGTAGTCATGATCCGTCGTGCGTGGTGGGTGTGGTTTGGTGGGTGTACAGTTACAAACAGAGGCTGCCTGGTTCTGGTCTGCTCTACGCCGTACCGAAAAGCTCAGACTCTCTCGGTTAATATGGGGCTCCACTATGAGAGACCCCAGTCCGCGCTGTATGTAGCTGCTATCCACGTAGATTCCCAAAACACAACTAGATGAACCACAACATTGCAAGCTTCGATAGCATTTCCATCTATCCCTACATTGGTTCATCCACTCGCTCTGGGATAACTTAGCAGGCAAGGAGGCCCATGGTATTGTATTGACCATGAATGTCTCTTCACTATCGAACTGCTGAGGATATACGAACTTGAACAACCTTTCAGGGACGTGGGAATCGCAGAAGCTCGAGACCATGACGACCACCAGTCCCGATGCGCTGAGCGATACAGCATCACAGCCAGATGAACAGCAGCTTGCGATGATACCCAAAACCTCAGCCGCAACACAACCAACTAACGGCCCACCATCTGCGAATATTGGATCAGGGAATGAAATGGCAAACTCGGACTCTACGCATGATGCCAATGTTGAGAAGAGCGCGGTCGATGCAAAGAATAAGATATCCAATCTGCTGAAAGATAAAGAGCAAGAATGGGCATCAGTTGTAGAGAGGAAGGGTCCCCTCCGGCTCTTAGACCTTCCAATGGATGTGCTTAAGGAGATAGTGAAGGAAGTGAGCTACCCCCAAGATTCAGCGCATGTTCAGCGATCTTGACTGACCCCTCTTTGCTAGGTAACACATACGAACGACCTCACAGCTTTAGCTTTGACACACTCTGCCCTGCACAATCTCGCGATCCCTCATATATACTCTAGATTTGATATTGTTTGGCCCGACGCCCATGCCACCAGTGATCCGAGGACAGGTGTAGATGCTCTGACATATGGACTTGCTACCCTTTGTATGGGGAACGTCTTTATAGGTCCGCCCGAGGGGCAATTTATGGCATGTACAAACTGCGGCGCAAATAACATTGTTGAATGCCAACATGGGTTTGAGACCAGTCAGCGAAATGGCCAAAGGCGCCTCGGAAATTCATATCCCCAATTCACACGCAAATTCTCACTGGGGAATGGTCCAGCCGATTGGGTGCAGGAGTACCTCATAACAAAAGAAAGTGGGAAAATGCTAGGAACGCTTGTGGCTCTTGCTGTAGCAAGAATGGCCAATTTGGAAACATTCGTCTGGGACATGCCCACAGGAGTTTTACGGGATGTTTGGCTTGCACTATCATCTCTCCAAAATAGGACTTCAACACAAGAGTGCCGCCTGGAAAGGGTGTGGGTGCGATGGCATGATAATTCAGACCCATCGAATTTACCCCCGGGTCAGAGCGCTAATACTGCCCAAACCACAACAGCTCAGAATTTGTCTGGAAGCATGATGACTTCGGTGGGATGGGTGGTTCCAGCTGCATCTGCTCCACTAAGTCAAGGGCAGCAAAGCCAACCTGCTATGAGCTCCTATGCTCAAAGCCGTGTCGAATATCCCACACTCAGTGTCCTTCCCCCATTGAAAAGCTTGTCTGTTCTTGATATTGACGAGGTGGACTATCTGGATGAAATGAGTATCTTGATTGCGAAATCGAAGGATCGCCTCCGCGAACTGCGAGTAGGAATATCCGCGAACGCAGTCAACCGAGACTTTTCATTGGCCTGGGACGGACCTGGATTGCAGCAAGTTGACCATAAGGCCAACTGGCCAGGCGCCAGTGCCATTGGCAATCGGAGATTAGGAGGAGTGTTGGGGGTTATTCTGGGACGAGTGTTTGATATCCGCAAGAAACATGCAAAGTCAGAGAAGAAAGACTTCCAAGCAGCGATGGCTTCCTCTATACCGATGTCAAGCGATGGCTCGACTGCTGGTGTTCAACAGGAGGTGCATACCGACATTTCCATGAGCGCTGCGCAGCCAGCAGAAGTCCAGGCACCTGAACTGCCTTC
Organism: Pezicula carpinea; assembly: GCA_026119845.1. NCBI lineage: Eukaryota > Fungi > Ascomycota > Leotiomycetes > Helotiales > Dermateaceae > Pezicula > Pezicula carpinea. The sequence continues at coordinate 312,272 of JALRMK010000020.1, forward strand.
GACAGAACAGAATGGCTCTGGTCAAACCACTGCACCCTCTAGCTTACAGTCGCTTGACGGATTAAATTCTTCTCCTGTAGTTACCTTTGATGATCAAGAGCATACCCACCAAGCTGGACATCCTCCTGCACACTCCTGGGATATACTGCAGGATGTCGAGCAGACTCAGTCTGATATAGATTCTCTAACAGCACTTATATCAGGGCATCAGATCTCTTCGGGCACAGCTGTAGCAAACCTAGACAATATTCACTCCGACGTCCCAACAGGCCTTCCACTAAGACGCTCAAAATCCCAAAGTAAAAGGTCCTCACACTTCTCGGAGTTTTCGACGGTCGGCCGTGAGAGACTTGAAGGCAAGCTGAGATTGCACACCTTGGAACTAGAACGTGTTCCGCTATCAGTCGCTGTGCTCCAGAAGGCATTTGACTGGTCGGTGTTAACTAACCTCACCATCCTGGATTGTCCTCAGAACGACAGATTATGGAGTATGCTTCGACGACACTTTCAACCTTCGCCACTTGGAATCGGCCACACACCTACGAGACAGGGATCCAGCGCACCTTTACAGTATCACCTAAATCTAAAAAAAGTGCATACCGATGCCGCCTGTCCCGCTCTCATCTCTTTCTTAAAGGAGACATTAGCACCAAATACACTCGAGGTTCTGTTCTTACAAGACCGTAAGCGGTCTCCCGCCTCGAGCATCACAATTGTAAGCGAACCCGTGTGGATCGGCATATGCTGGACTGACATGATAATTTTAGGACTCAATATACCGTGGACCTTTGAAGAGACATCGTGGAAGTCTCAAGAAACTAATGCTCGACAGCTCGGATAGAATTCCTCGAGGTCCGACAAGCTCATCAGAAAATACACGATGGAGAGCATGGATGCCAAATCGGGACGTGCTAAATTTCATCACCAGTGGACGTATGACAAGCTTGCGGGAATTAAGCATTGCTGTTGACTACAAAGACTGGGTAAGTCTGGAATTCTTAACTATACATACACTAAATTGTACTTGGCTCCATCGGTGCTAGGGCTGGGACAGTTGAGCAAGTACGTGTACTAGGTTGACATTCGCTAACCCTTGCCAGCATCACTTTCTACAGCGACTTCCTCAGATTCCTCATATCCGTTCCCTCAATATACCCTTTATAGCGGATCATGTGACACCGGCCTTTGATCCTCGTGAACTCGCTTTACAGGTTGTCGACGTGATAGTCCTGCGACCCGAGGTTGAGCTATGCTACATGGGTGTATCTCACAAGTGTTTTGAAATCTTGGAGAATCGCCCGCATGAAGACGCTCATGGAATGGCCGATACACATTCAAGTGCAGCCAATGGAGGGCCTGGAGGTACAGTAACCGACGACGATGAGGAGGAGGACGAAGAAGATGGCAGCGATGACGAAGATGAGGATGAGGATGACGATGGTACCGCAATAGCTCAGCCAGGTATTGACCCAGATGAAACGGAGTCAGAACTGTCAGAACATGAAGATTCGGATACGGATTCTTATGATGGTTCGGATGACGGCAGGTCGAAGTTTCGACTCCGGCTGCGAGAAATCCTGTTTTACGACGACAAGGTTGCAATCTTCAAGGCTCGCCATGGCAAGCTCTGAGGCAGGTGACCAGAGTCAAAGGAAAGACTTTGGATGACAGCTTTGCTTACATGCTCGGGAGTTTTTTCAGCGTGACGGGATACAGCATCGATTCGTTTTCGAGGTAATTACGCAACAGGTAAGGTCTGGTTAGGTTTAGCGGAGTTAAGCAGGACATACAGGACGTATCCTCTTAGAGCGAGATTTATAAGGAGCAAGGTAGCGAAAGGGAAACTCGACTTGGCTCACCTTTGAGTATGGGATGTTTGTAGCATAGGAAACACAGAAAGTCCACACTTGTCAAGAATCCTCAACGGCCAAGAATCTTTAACTGCCAAGCATCCTCACCTATACTGGACTAGAATCCTCCATCGCGTCTCCCGCTCGCCACAGAATGTAGAATCCTCAATGCCAAGTATAATGAGCCACCAAGAATCCTGACAGCCAACAGGCAAGAAGCAGCAAGAGTTAGTTATTGGGATCACTCACGATCTGGAGTGCATGAGTCCATGACTCTATGTTGCTGCGATGTAAGATCATACACATGGGGGTGGGATCGTGGTGGTGTTTGATACGGGGATACTCGGCACGACATTCACATCTCTCGCGCGGTACGAAGATCGTCAGTTAGAGAAGAGTGTGAGGCTTCCAACGACCTTCCACCAAGATTAATCGGGCGATCTCATAAGGGCACGTGTGGTAGCGCGCCATAAGATGCGAGTTTTGATACAATGATACAGTAGCAATTCCTGTTGCAGAGGATATTTCGGTCATGGCTCAGCAAAAGTAAGTGCAGGACGCTAGACCCTCCTTATCAGCCTTGCAGGACGATCAAACGGATTGGCGCCAGACACAGCCTTGTGAAGTTGTAAGTACCAACAGCCAATCTACAGGACAGTCCCTACGTCGCTTTATTCACCGTGCTGGCGGGAATCACGGCGAAGATAGCGATTGGAGATTGGAGAGTGCATGGGATACCCCGTCGTCGCCCCTACGGTTGTCTGATTGCTGTACGTTGCGAGGTCACCGGTCACGAGTACTCAGATGCACCACGCAGGAAGGTAGTATGTTGGAGTGCTATTGATGAACAGATGCCAACACTACTTGAGTAGAGCCACAACAAAAGTGCTAAAATTAAGGACAGGCGCCTGCTACTTCGCACTGGAATACCGCTGCCAGTTGAATGTCGACCTACATCGAGGCTAGAGCACAGCACAATCACCATCACACCTGGTGCATTGTTACTCGGCTCGGCAACCAAGTTGACAGCTCGCTCAAGTTGGACGAGATAGGGGCTCCCTTGACTCGAGAGAATCAGTTAATTGTCCGAGAAAGCGGCAAGGCCGAGAAGAACTGACAGTGCCGTACCAAGCCAAATTAACCTCGACAGTTCTTATGCAACAAGATCTTTCCATGGTTATGCCATCCACCCCGCGCCTGTGGTGGTGCATGAAAGCGCAAGGCTCTCGGGCGAGTGCGCTCACAGACTCCCTGACTAAGAACTGCTCTGTGGTCGTCAATAGACTTTGCGTGATACAGCGGCGAGGCCATGGTGTATGAGAGGTTGTGAGGGCCCCTACTGTCGATTGCTTAGGGTGTCCTCTCCACACGCCATACCTTACCGGTTGGGTACTGGAAGCTCGCCGGCTGTCATCGCCCCTGGCACCGTGGTGACGGTCTCATTGGCCTGCCGCAGCCTGCTTTACTGTGCCTTACTGTGCTTTACTGTACGGAAGAAGAAGACGCGTCGAGCTTTTTGGCTTTTTGGCTTTTTGACTTTCTCCTGGCTACTTGGCTTCAGGGCGGAGGTTGCAGGCGAAGCTTCTTGCATTTCTTGACAGTAGTAGTCAAGTCTGCAGCTCCCTGCGCGCGGCCGCCAAACAATCGTAAATAATTATGGTCAATTATTACTCTACGGTAATACCGCACCGCAAACAAAAGGAAACGTCGCGCGATCTGCCCATCCAATCGAATCCTTCTGACCCAGCCCGATCTCCCCGTTGGCCTGTTGCCCTGCTGGCCTGTTGCCCTGTCGTTTCCGTTCTTGTTCCTGGAGCCGACAATGTCGAAAAGCAGCAGAGTGCCAGAGCTCTCTACTTATCAAGGCGAAACAATAATGCACAGCGAGTGTCGAAAAGCTGCCTCGCTCATGATGCTCTCACCCTTGAGCATGCTGAGCACCCAGGACCTGATGTTCCCCACACACCAGCACCGAACAGGACAGGCACATGCATATACCGTACACATGCTTTTTGGATCAACCGCCTTTGAGCCGTGGAGATGGAAAGCCGGGCAACAGACACAGCGATCACCGAAAATCAAGATTATGGCAGTCGCAGCCAGCGAGCGGCCATGGAACACTGGTAGAAGCTTCGGCGTGCTGCACGTTGTTGTCGTTCGCACATGACCGAGAGGGAGCTGGCGGGTGCAAGGCCCCTCGCATTGCAGTGTCCAAACCATTGTGAAGGCCGAACTCGTGCAAGATGAGATGGAACAAGAAATACACGCACTGGCACGCAAATGACCCGGACATACCGTTGGCCCTGAGCGGGAGAAAGAACAAGCACAGAATATCTTGAGATGACACTGACAGAACCCTCAGTTCTGTACCAGTACTGCGAATCGCGAACTGGTCAGGACCATCCTGGCTTGATCGTGTTGGGTGGGTCGCGCGTCTCGCTCTCTTGGAAAGGGTGGGCAGCAGTACCTGGTGTCGGAATCCGGGTCCTAGACGAAGACAACGGGTACCTTTCCAGCGACGGTTGATCTGCAAATGGGCCAGGCTTGCCCGAACAGTGCAGTAGTCACGAAGGGGAGGCACAACAGAACCAATGTGGTGTGTCAGATGGGGCAGAGGAAAGTATATTCTGTTACCTGTTCCTTGCCCCATGTCTGCAGCAACAGCAACAGCAACAGCAGCAGCAACAGCAGCAGCAGCAACACAGCAGCAACAACGGCGACAGCGAGGAAGGAGTGACAACCGCAACATCAAGGTCAGGGGAATCGACCGCGACATCAAGGTGTGTCTGGCATGGCATGGTACGGGATGGTACGTACGGGAAAGCAGAGTTGCTGTATTATTCACTCTCGTCGGGGGGACGGGGGGGGAGAAAGTCACATTGACGAGGGTGGTCGTCCCTAGGTGCAGTACTGTCCTGTCTGTCCTGTACCTCTCTCTACCGTACTATGCATGCAGCCCAGCCCGCCGTCGTCATTCCGCTGCCGACAGACCATAGCTACTGTAGCCCCGAGAACCTCGTACCTCGTACCTTACACGGCTTGTAGGCCCAACTGGCTGCCCCTTCATCTCCATGATCCCCAGTATGATTATTAGCTACTCTCTGCGAGGCACGGTTTGGGTCGCTTGTGGTGAAGGCGTTCCGCTTGCCTTTGCAGCGTGGTCGGTGCGTGGTGATTGTTTTGGCTGTGCGCCTGGGCAGAAAGCCTTACCGTCACACTAGCCGTGACCTTTTGACGTGCTTGTTTGGCCGGTACGGTAGAGTAAGGCAGGCAGGCACCCAGGCACCCAGGCACCCAGGCACCCAGGCACCCAGGCACCCAGGCACCCAGGCAACCAGGCACTCGCTTCCTCGCGTGCACGCCTACTACGCCTGCAATGGAGCAGAAGACTAGAAACGGGCTCAAACGACTCCCGCTCTCTGGGTCCAGGTTTGGCACAACGCGCTGCAACGGCATGCAACTCGATGCTCCTGGCACGCCAGCAAGGGCACGCCCAGGACGAGCACAACAAGGTTGGACAAGGGCAGGCTCCCTTCGCAGACGGCTGTCGAGTGTCGACACCAAACCCGACCAGGGCATGAATCCTTCGAGATGTTCGCCAAGCATCAGCGATCTCTATCTCCACAGCACCACATGGGCAATTGGTAGCTGCTTATAGAGAGCCTTGCTGTCCCTGGCATTTGGGGCGGAGGGCTATCTTTCTCCATGCTCAAGAATCCATTGTCACAACCAAAATAGCCTCCTCCATCAATTTCTGCTGCTCCGGTTTTATTCTTCCCTGCATCACCAACTACACGCTCACCTGCCTACCCGACTTTATAACTACTCCCCGGTGGCGGCCAAAAAAAAAGTTGACATCAACCAAGCGGATCACTTGTCTAAACCTATCCGTACGTGCCACAGTACTACTTCTCACAGCCTCTCAATCCCCTCCATCATCAGCCTTATGGATTCTTTTTATATCGATCAACGTACTGGAGACTCACGCCAATCCAGATCAAGAACCAACAGTCATCTGTCTGCCGCAGCTGCACAGTTCCAAGGCTTGAACATTGCGGCACCCTCTGCATCGTCATCATCAGCAGCTGTCTCGCCAGCTCAAGCGCATATCTCCCCGCAGAATACTAATACGACGCCTTCCTACCTGGATCAAGAAACCCCTCGGCACTCAGGATCCTTCGTCACCTCTCCACTTCCTCAGACGTATACACCATTCCCACTACTCACAGAAGATCTGGACCGTAGCTGGACTTACGCCTCTTCCTACCTCGCTTCCTCACCCGGACAATCCACCAGCACACCTTTACTGCGATTTGATTCATCATCGGGCGACTTTCTCCAGGACCACCAACTCGACACGAACATCTCCCCACAGTCAAACATTTCTCCCCACTCTTCGAATCAAAGCCCTAGCAACATGAGGTAAGCTACCTCAATCCATCTTCCAGGCGCGCAAGTACTAACCAGCTGGCTAGCGCCCTCGGTATCCAGAACTATGATCCTCGGTTTGATGCCGGAATACGACAATCTTATACCTGGCCTCGTAAGTCTTTGTAGATGATCAGCTACTCAGGTGCAGGATTCTAACATGCTCCAGATCTTGAGATGAACAACCAGTACATTCCACAAAATATGAGCCACAGCATGAGTCCAAGTATGAGCCACAGCATGAGCCCGAGTATGAGCCAAAGCCCTGGATCGTTAACACCATACGATTCGAATATACCTATGTATGCGCGGTCTCTATCATCCAGCCCACCGCGAGCTGGTCTTACCCCAGAGCAACGGGAGCTGAAGCGTCAGCGAGAGCACGCACGCCGAGATTCAAAGAACCGCCAGCGCAGAGATCGGTCTACAAGTAATAACTCAAACCCGTACATTGTGTCACAATCTACAACACCCGAATTCATGCCAAGGACACTTCCTGAATATCAATCAAACCTCACTTCGGCTCCTCTTCTGCAACAGCCATCACCGAGTATTGGAAGTAGTCCAGCTTTCTTGTCATCGTACTCGCCGCAGCTAGGAAATGAACAACTGCCATCTGATATGTATGGGCCAGTCTTTTCCATGTTGGTCTTCCATGAAGCTCCCGAGCAGAAATAAACATATGCTAATAGTGAATTCTTAGGAGCCCAAATGAATACGCAATCCCAGCCTATTCCTTACCATACTCACATGGCGGCGATGCCAATCTTCATTCATACGCTCCTCGACCGCACTCGCTTTCATCAGCTTCAGATGCGCCAAGCATGTATCAAAGCCAAAGCCATGCGAGCCCTCCAATCGGCTCACCAGAATCCGGGGAAGGGGTCAGAGTGGTACATAGCCGCCCGAAACCACAGTGCTGGGAGCATGGGTGCAACGGACGACAATTCTCAACCTTCAGCAATTTACTCAGACATCAGCGCGAGAAGTCTGGTGTTGCAACCAAGTCCTCGTGCCCACACTGTGGAGCTGAGTTCACAAGGACTACAGCGCGCAATGGACACATGATGCATGAGAAGTGTAAGCAGCAACGTCGGAATTCATGAGCCAGGCGGCAGATTTAGAGGAGTTTGGGCTGTGCATTTCTGCAGGAGTATATTTTTGGGAAACTTGGGGGGGGGCGGTTTGGCGGCCACGAATAGGGTCAATGTTCGCGACATATACCCAGCGCAACCTTTTTACATTTTAGATTTAGAAAATGATTTTGAACATTAATTCTGGCACCGTTCATCTGGAGAAGTGAGGCGGGCTTGAAGTTTGCAATTGGAGACGCAGACACACACAGTCACATACGAGTACAGTGTACGTAAGGTACATTTATTGATAGTTGGCTCGGTGAGATGATTACGAAGATTACATCTTACTCAGGCACACTGTACTATACCACTTACCATTTAGAGCATCGCAGCCCTCAGCCCTAGGCAGATAAGCAGCCCAAGGACACACAAGATGACAATGGTTGCTAAGTTCATATTACCAGGTTATGCGCAAAGAAGAGAACCAAGAGGATTGCCCTTCATGGTCCTGCTTGTCGTTGCGTGCTGCAGCAGGTCATCGCAAAGTAAGAGGTTGTCTGCGTGGTGTACCTTATGTCATACGACGCCAAGTCATGGTGTACCGTGTACAGTACGTGCTTGGCATAGCCCTCTCCTATTTTTGTACCGGCGCTCTGCTGACCTTACTCGCAAAGCTGGGGGAGGACAAGCCACCGCCCACGGCATTAAGCGAGGAGAGCAGCATCGTTCCTCTCATCCTCAAGTTGACCGTGGACTGTCATTTACACCGACTTTTCCCGGACGTACTTGGTTCTCTTGGCCCTGTTGCGAGCGATTCGCATGGGAAGTATTGGTCATGTGTGCTCTACGGTGCCGCTGTTACCAATGCTGCTGAAGTTCTGCGAGTCTTATACGCCGGCCGCGTATGATAGATGTGCAAGGCTGGCCAGGCGGCCCCAGTCACCGATCCGAGGATGGAGGATAACAACGGTGATAGCGACAGTGATAAGACCACACCGGGGGAGGGATTGTTTCGTTTGAGGTCCCAGGTTCGAGTCGCCGTCGCCTCCATGGCCCATCAAACACCGTCTTGGAGTGCAGTTGCTGGAGGACGCATCTGTCGCTTCGTCTGGAGAAGGGCAACATGGGCAGCAGGGGCAGCAAGGGCACGACGAACAAGAACCACAAGGCGAGGAGAGTTTGTTTCAGGGTCCCGTTCAAGGACCTGAGAAAAGGTTGCGTGCGTCTTTCAGCCCTGCGAGATGCTCATGGTTCAGGCTTCACCACGGCGAAGTATCCTTCCTACCTTCGCTTTCCAAGCCCTGAGGGCCAAGAGATTTGGGTGCAGCATCTGGATCGGATGCTGGAGGACGGAGCCAGATGCGGATGAACGGAATCTCCTTCTTGCTGCGGTGTCTCATTCCGGACGCTGGTGCTGTGTCTGCGATCTCAAACATGGTTAGAGAGGCGGGAACGGGACCTTAACTTTCTTTGTCGCCCTTTGTTCTTCGCTCGTCGTTCCTGGTGCTTTGCGAAGGGCCGCTTACTTAATAATGCTTAACACTCGTTGTATATGTGGATAACGATACTGAACTGGCTGACTGGTACCGGTACCATGCCAACAAGTCGCGAGTCGCACGTCGCAAGAGCAGCTTCTCCAGTTGTGCTCCACAGCAAGGCAGACACCCATCTCAGCCGCAAATTCCATGTGCTGGAGACGAGACATCCATGGGCAGATGGGTCGATGGACAGATGCCGACATGGATTCGGCATTCACAAAAGTATATTCGGTGCAAGGAAGAAAGATGGGCCGTTTGAAAAGTTGGAAAAGTCACGCTTAGAGGAAAAGGGGCTTTATCGTGGTGCGGCTGTCGTTATGGAGCTCCTTTACGGAGTACTTTGTATTGTGACAACAGTCCTTCGAGACTTCGTTCTGCATCTACTTGCGACACCGTACACGTCCCATACTGGGGATAACGAGATCAGCGTACACATCGAAGTAATGGCCATCTCCTGTGGATTGCTGACTCTGTTTTGAGTAGATCGAAATATTAACCACCATCAACGCCGGGAGGCAAGCAATATGAGCAAGAATAGAGGCCCCAGGCCGCCATCAAGTGATGGAAGAAGCAGTTTCCCAAATTTTGCTTCACGGCCTTGAAACAACTGTTTAAAAATGAAAGTAGGCCAGTCTATGACCTTATAGGCCCAGAAATATGAGGACCAGCAGCAGCAGGAGCTACTAGAAAGGAGTCTCTTCCCCGCCCCAGCTACTCTGTGTATGGCTGCTCATAAAAAGTTTGCAGTGGTTTTCTTTCTTTCTCTCTTCAAGCTTCGTACATGTCACACCCATTATAGGAGGCAGGAGTAGACAGTTTTCTCGGTTCCATGTTGTAGTTGCCATTTCGAATTGCCCTTGTTGACCACAGTGACTTCCTATTTCCATCCAGAGCAAGCGCCATCAACGATGTCTACACAGACTTCTTTCTGCAACTGCAGACTGACAGAAAACAACAATCAACAAAGTTACAGAATAAATTGCCCATTACTTTCTACATTGCTTCACTCAACTCTCGTTTTATTCTCTACCGCTGATACGAACAACCCCTTCATCTGTTTATTCGTTCATTCGACTATCCTTACCGTCAAGTAAGTCTGCGTTCTTCTCTCTCAATTTTAGCTGTCACCCGAAGTACGAAGTCAACATTTGATGGCCATATCTGCCAGATATTTGCATATTCATTATGCGATGCGCAGAGGCTGATATGCTGTTCACAGGTCTTACCATGAAAGACATTCCCAAACCGACCAAAACGCCTCAGGTAGGCAGCAGCGGGGTGAAGGAAACGCTCTTGGGTGACCCAGCTGGTCAAACAGAAGCAGCCAGAACGTATCGCTCCAGAAATTCTGCCATCGATGGGGACTTCCAAGAAAGTGACCTACCCAGTCCACATAGAATGAGCGATGCATCCAACTATCAGCCTGTTGTTGACACCTACACCCCTCCACCATCTCCTTCTCCATCCCTCTTGGCCGAGCAAGTTCAATCTGATTCGGAGGAACCACATTGGTACGACTGCTTCTGTACACGCACCGTTGCGACGTGGTTTCAGCAGTTGTGTAGCTGCGGATCACGAAGCGAGACTGGCACTACAGACGACAGTGGCGACTTTTCAGGTGATGCCGACCCTCGACTCGAATCTCGAGGCGGCCAGAACTCGGATTTCACCAGGAGTGGTAGCCCTGACGAAGAGACTCCGCTCTTGCCTAAGAGGAGTTCTAACATTACAATACGAACCCCCCCATGACGAACAAAATGGTGAACTCAGCTACGTTAAAAGTCTCTTCGGTCATTCATATTCTACTTCAATACATTTCGACCTTTGGCGTGCTTCGGAGCCCGAAACATGCATTGGCACTGTGAATCACAGTCTAGGTAAGTCAGTGGATTAATATTCCACTGCGACAGTGGGACTAACTTCGAGTAGTGTTTCCTGAAATCAATCTCGACAGTGACTTTCACTCAAGGCTTGGCTATGCTTGCCGTAGCAAGCATTGTTGTTTGTACCGGCCTTGTTACCCTCCGTATTTCTTTTCTTTCGTCTTCCCGGGGGTTTCTTTCCAAATGGTTCTATTCGTTTTGAGCATTGCGCGGTATGCGGCAGATACGGCTTTCAAGTAAGCGAGCAAGTACATAGGGGCAAAGATGAAATCTCATGCACATAATCACAGATCACAGCTCAGTGACTCTAAAGACAGATACCCAGATTTTGTGATAAGGTCCGCTGATAATATACGAGTTAGGGAATGTGGCTCGCATCTTCGGCGCACTGGGCTATGCTTGAAGGGACAAGACAACAGCAGTGGTGAAAAAAGAAGACCAAGCCAGTAATTCAATGGCCACCCACCCACAGTTGAACTTGCTTCAATCTACCCACCAACCGGGCTTCATGCTAAACCACCATTTGCACGGACATTTCCATGACTACCACTACCGTAGGATCGGCGAATCTGATACAGAAAGAAAGGAAATGCCACAAGTAAATTGTTTCTATTGCCTTTGTAGAATGCGCGATGGGCTACGGAAAAGGGGCTTCGCTTAACAACCACAGGTCACAGCGCGATAGTTTTCTGCCGGCAGAATCTGTGGCTGTAAATAAAGCCTAAGATAACGGAGTACTAGTGACCGCCTGACCTACCGCCTCCCAGATTCACTGGTCCATTTTTGGACTCGATAAACTGGAATTCGCGAACGCGTCCCGTCCGTGTAAATCGTGTTCTCGCGTTTTCCAAAACACTCCCACACTCTCTCGCAAAGCCTACTTCGCACCTGTGCAACCATCCTTTACAACACATTCTCCCCCAATCTTGTTCCAAAGACACCCACCTTCTGTCAACAGTAAGTAGCAATGTTTCTCTTTTGTTTAAGCAAAATTGCCCTCACCGTCATTGTACATGCTGATCTTTGCGATATAGTGTTGGAAGCACGTCTCGAGCAGGCCGACCTCCTCAAAAAGGTACTAGTGACCCGAACCACTTCTTCGCATCATGCTCACAATACCAGGTGGTGGACGCGATCAAGGATCTGGTTCAGGATTGCAACTTCGATTGCAATGACTCCGGAATCGCCCTCCAAGCCATGGACAACTCGCACGTTGCCCTCGTCTCCATGATGCTCAAGGCCGAGAGCTTCGCCCCATACCGATGCGACCGAAACGTCGCGCTCGGTGTAAACCTCACGTCTCTCACAAAGGTCCTCCGCGCAGCTCAGGGTGAAGATATCCTCACACTCAAGGCAGAGGACGCGCCTGATGTGTTGAACCTCGTCTTCGAGGCCAGCGACAATGATAGATTGAGCGAATATGACTTGAAGCTTATGGATATCGACCAGGAACACTTGGGTATTCCGGATACGGAGTATGCTGCTACGATCACCATGCCTTCATCTGAGTTCAAACGTATCTGCATGGATCTTATGGCACTGTCAGAATCAGGTATGTGCCAATGGCAATTCAACCAAGCCCTGTTCTAACACATCCTCTAGTTTCAATTGAAGCCTCAAAAGACGGTGTCAAGTTTTCTTGCTCCGGTGATATTGGTAATGGCGCGGTCACTCTACGAGGTCATACGAACGTCGACAAGCCGCAATTGAACGTCGATATAGAACTCACCGAGCCTGTCGCCTTGACCTTCTCTCTCAAGTACCTTGTCAATTTCTGCAAGGCTTCCGGTCTTTCAGGGTCTGTCAAGCTTTGCTTGTCTAACGAGGTGCCTCTACTTGTCGAGTACGCCCTCGCTGGTAGCAGTTACCTCAGATTCTACTTGGCCCCAAAGGTAATGTTTGAATCGATCCCATCTTCTCCCACCGCGAAGACTTTTAACTAACAGTTTCTCGCAGATTGGTGATGATGAGTAAATGTAGATATGGAAAACTGGTAATGAAGGGACGATGATGTTTTACAGCACATTCAAGGCGGCAGCGGCCTTGGTGTGCAGGCTGTCTTACGGACATGGTTGACTACTACAGTCCACGGTTCAGGTCGCTCAAGTCGCGGCGGGAGAGCATGACAGAACGGGCAATGCCGTATATGAAGGTGGCCGTTCTTACTTAATCAGAAGAAATACATCTTGTCACCATCCCCCTCCCCGCCATCGATCTCAGAATGTGGTGGCTGCCGAATTAGGCCTAGCGCGGGGTAGTTTCTAATCCCTGCACACCAGACGTCAGCGCCATTTTTGTTTGTGACTCTCCTATTGCAGATAACCCGAATCCATTCCTTTAGGCGGTCAGAGGCAATGCCCTCGTTCCTACACACTTTCCCAGTCTCGTCTTTCTTCTCCTTATGATCTGTTGTGAAGGGGCAAGGAGTTAACCATTGTCAGATCTCCAGATTTTACCATCTCTCATCATTTCACCCCACCTTCAACTCACAGTCGACAATGTCTGCCTCTGTAGTAGATCTCCTACCCGTCCCTGAAACTCGAGTGCTTGCCGTTGCCAGTCATGTAGGAATACTGAAACTCTTGCGAGTGCCTGGAAGTTGCTGACGTCTCTGAAGGTTGTCTACGGGTGAGTCTTGTGCACCATCATTCTACCCCTCCACGCTCGACTAAATTCAAGTCCACAGCTATGTTGGAAACACAATGGCAGGCTTCGTAATGCAATCGCTGGGCTGTGAGGTCGCTGCCCTCAACACTGTCAATTTCAGTAATCACTTGGGATATGGGCAAGCGAAAGGCAGACGAACACCGGCGGACGAGGTTACTGAGATGTACCAGGGCCTGAAGGATTCTTATCTAGACGATTTCAACATGATGCTCTCAGGCTACTTACCTGGCGCCGCAGTGGTCGAAGCTGTAGCTGTCATGGCTAGGGAACTGAAATACAACGCGACCATGAAACCTGGGAGTTTCTTTTGGATTTTGGATCCAGTCATGGGTGATAATGGGAAGCTCTACGTGGCGGAGGATGTGGTACCTGCATATAAGAATATGATCAAGGATGCGGATCTGATATTACCGAACCAGTTTGAGGCCGAGTATGAAGCCATTCTGAGTCTTTTGTAGAGGGGATACTGATTTTGAGTAGGACTTTATCAGGTGTCAAGATCACAGACATGGACTCGCTGAAGCAAGCGATCACTGCACTCCACGAAACCTTCAGAATCCCTCATATCATCATTACCTCTATCCCACTGTTTGCAGGCCCAGGCGCTGAGCCATCACTCTCAGTCGTTGGATCAACAGTTAATTCATCAGGAAGCCCTCGTATTTTCGGAATCAAGGTACCACAACTGGATGCTTTCTTCAGTGGTACAGGCGATATGTTTGCGGCATTAATGGTAGTGCGTTTACGCGAAGCGGTCCACAACACCGAAGGTTTATCAGAAACGGCTTCGTGGGTTAGCGGTGATGAGGTTGACGCTACGCAATTGCCTCTTGCTAGAGCCGCGGAGAAGGTCCTAGCTAGTATGCAAGGTGTCTTGACGAGGACGAAAGAGCGAGGCGATGCGGAGATGGCGAGGTTTGAGAAGAAGATCGCGATGACGGGACAGGATGTTGATGGGAAGAAGTTAAGGTTGGTTAAGTCCAAGGCGTATGAGGTGAGGATGGTGAGGAATTTGGATTGTTTGATGCATCCTGTGGTTAAGTATAAGGCCGAGAATGTGTAGATAGCTTGTTTCGGACATGTTTGTTGGCTAGATAGACTGTTGATACCCTTCACAGCGAAGTAAGAACGCCATATAGAGATTCTAACAGCAAAGCCAATCATGAGTGTGACGACCCAATAGTTGGCTCGGCATACGAAAAGCCAAAGCGGGACGTTGCCGATATGATTTGCTCATGCTGCTGTTACTTGGCAGAATTGACAGTGTGATAGCTTACCAAGTCTCTCTGGGCGTCGACATTGAGCCACATTTGCGTGTAACTTTCCTCGATGAGATGAGGTAGAGCAAGTGCCCGAACACCCAGAAATCTAGGCGTTAGGGTGAAGATGGTAGATAGCAATTCGCCGCCATACTTCAACGCATATCGTTCAATCTATTTTCCTCACATCCCATATAACTCCATGACAATCATGAATCCATTCTCGCATCATATCCATCCAATCCATTTCATATCTCAAAAAGCCTCTTTCTCTCCACGCCTATCCAGTACTACCAAAACCACCCTCTCCCCTGACACTCTCCTCCAACTCCTGTACCTCCACGACCTCAGGCGTATAGATCCTCTCCAGCACCAACTGCGCAATTCGATCGCCCTCCTTGACCTCAAAATCTGCCTCGGAGTGGTTAAACAGGAGCACTTTGACTTGGCCGCGGTAATCAGCATCAATTACGCCTGCGCCTGTGTCGATCATGTGTTTGGATGCTAGGCCTGAGCGCGGGGCTATACGTCCATCTATTTTTTTGTCCTTTCGCATCAGTCATTGAGTAATCGAGGGGAAAGAGGACGAGGGGGGAACAAACAAGTTCCTGCTGGCACGGCCATACTGATATCGGTATCGACCAGTACCTTTCCTCTTGCTGGCACTACCGTGTCTTTGGAGGCGTAGATGTCATAGCCGGCTGCGAAGGCGCTTCCCCGGGTGGGGAGTTTGGCTTTTGAGGAGAGTTTCTTTATCAGGAGTGGTGGTTGGGCCAACACTGATGTTACGGGGACGGAAGTAGAGGCCATGGTGGTGGAGATAGTGGTGTTGGTTTCGTTGGGATTGGGTTTTTGACGTTTGGGGAGCGGTGAGGTTGGTGGTGAGGTTGCTTTGTCCATTGAGTTGGGCGATGGGATGGTGATTGGAAAGTTGAAGAGAGTAAAGTGAAGGGAACGACGCGACGCGAAGAGCTGGGACGCGACTCAGTCGTCATGTGATGTTCTGTTTAGTAATCATCATGTACGGTACCACCAGGGGTCGTCAGAATTCTATGCGCACCCCCTAAATTCTAGCGAAAACACACCAAAAATTACCCTCTTTATAACTTTATAACTCTACTAATCTATATTATAAAGCTACCTTACCTTACCTACCTAGGTAGGTACCTAGGTATCTAATAATTTTTATATTTACTTATTACCTAAGGCTTAGACAATAAACTTATCTATAAAGTTTTCTTTAAAAACTTAAAGGGTTAAAGATATCTTAAAATTATTAAATCCCTTATTAAAATAAGTACTATTTTTAAAAAGATAAAATTTAAAAGACTTACTATAAATATAAGTAGATAAAAATAGTATTCTAGTATATTCTTAGTTATAATATTAGTTTTAGGAGAATCTATTTATAAATTAAATTATTATAATTAGGTATATAAAGTACCTACCTTACCTAGGTAGATATTTTTTGGTGTATTTTCGCTAGAATTTAGGGGGTGCGCACAGAATTCTGACGACCCCTGGTGGTACACTGCACCAGCTGTTGATAGGGAGAAGAGGATAGAGGATTGCGACACACCTAGCCTACCCACGAGTACACCTCGGTGAAATGTCCCCGTTGTAATGAATGGAAAACAACCACCCCACATCCAACCATGCCATCCTCAATCTCAGAGGCCTTCGCCTGGTTGCACGTAAGCAAGCCTCTCTTTCATCCATCATCGCCTTCTGCCAAATGAATCTGTCTTCCTCCCTCTGAAGAGTAGCGCGCAGCTTTCCGCAAAGGCCCCATCACTTCAACCCGTAATTATGGATAGAATACTGAATGTTCTGCAGCCTCATCAGGAGAACAACCTGCACCTACGTCTCCACCGCGCTCGATCAGTGATCCTCACAGCTCAAGAGTTCGTCCCGCCCCGCCCCGTCCCATCTCTATCCCTCTTCCTCCACGAAAATAAAAGGCAACTCAAATCTAAACCCACCATCCTTCCTTAGACTCGTTGAAATCCGTGCAGCACAGCGCACCTTCGAAGGAGCTTACATCCGCACCGCCCTCGGTCAGTTTTCCTTCGCCCTCGTAGTCCTAAAGATCTTCACGGCCGAATTCTACTCGACTGGTGCTCTGTTCGCTGCGTACGGCGCAGGCATCTTGCTGGTTAGTATGTATAGGCGATGGGAGGGAAATCGACAGTTTTTCAGTGAGGTTGGTGAGGATGGTTTGAACCGGAAGAGGTTTCGCACGAGTGGGAATGCGGTTGTGGTCTTGACGGCTTTGACGGTGGGTGCTTATGCTAGTTTGTTGGGGTTGACGTTGAGACTGGAGAGTTGAGGCTGTGGTATGTGTTGGCCCGAGTGCTTGAGAGCTTCGATTTGGGAACTTAAACGGGATGGTTATATTTCTGGGGAATGGAGTTTGCCTCTTGCTGCGAAGAAGCAATTTGGGCGCTGGGCTGAAGAGCTTTTGCTCTTCCATAACTCTGCACACAATGAGCGTTCTACAGAGCACGCCAAGAACAAGATGAAGCCAAGAAACGGGCATAGGAGGAGGATATTGGATTTTGGCTGCCATCATTTGAAAATTATGGCATGTGGAGGCAGAGTGAGTAAATTTCACTGGCTGAATGTGTTATTCTCTCCTCGGTGCCGTACATATCATGTTTTTCATATCTGAAATCGCCTACTTTGGGCAAATACGGAATTAACTATGTTATGGACCTGAGGTGATCCCATAGGCTATGTTATCGCCAACAACTCCCACATTTTCTAGTAGCTTGATATTGAGCCCAGCACGGAAGCAGCACTCGTCCCCTGATCCAAAACTTTCAGACGCGTCGCTGAGAACTCGTGAGGTTTACTTGGTAGGAAACCTCCAAGGCCTGTTTTTCCTTCTGAAGACGCCCAAGAAAAATCTCACAAACGCACCATTCCATGCAGAAAACCCCATATGTTGTCTTGGGTCTACTGAATGCTTCCTCCCGTCCCTGCATTCACTACTGTTCGGTTTCGGAGTACTGTACAAATGCAATGGCGCTGGTGGCTGTTGGCCAGTTTTCTTACTCTGGCAAGTGCTCTTGTTTCTAATCTGACATCTAACACTCTATTCCACGTGAGAGCAGAAGCAAAAGCAAGTTATTCCAGTCAGGTATGAAGTGTCGTACACTATAGCTGGTTGTATTCTGACAAATATTTTGGCAATTCCAACCCATCTTTTTATCGTCCGTGGTGTGGGTGCGGCGGCCCATGATGGTATATTCCGGACGATGGCAAGCCATATGCATACAGATTTTGACCTTGGCTCCTGTCCGTGAACTGCTGCTGCCCGCCATTTTGGTAGTCATACTGCTGAGACTGCTGCCATTGTGGTTGATAAGATGAGTGGGGTGACGGCGGCGGTGCTACAGACTGTTGTGATGAGGTCTGGAGACTTGGCATCGTGCTTGCTGCAGTTGAAATTGGTGGATACATGCTCGACTGCATTATGCGCGGCTTTGTGGTATAGTTATCTGGCATGTGATTTGGAGGTGGCGGGTATGGCGCGTATTGATGGGGTTGGTTCTGGAGTCCTTCAAGGTTGCCATAAGAGACTGAGCGTTGAGGAGTTGACCAAGGATCTTCTCGTGGACTCTGCTCTGGGGGATGGCCGTTCCAGTGTTGCGTCGTAGGGAGTGGCACAGGATTAGGAGCATAAGAGTTAAAGGTCGGTGATACCGGTGGTTCTTGTGCTGCTGAGCGCCAATAGCACGGGTTCACATCTGTAGCTTGAGTTCTACTGCCAGGGGAAGATTCTTGTCCCATCCAGTTCGACGAAGTTTGTGCATAGTCGAATGTTTTTGAGTGTGAGAAGACTGTACCATAGTCAGATAAAAACGCCCTTTCAGACTCCCAAGACCGCAAACCTTTTGTTTCAGGCGATGAACTGTCACTTCCTTCTCTCCTGTTCTGGGCTCCACCGAGATCCTGAATGGCTGGCATTGTCAAGTGGGTGTAAGGAACGTTTGGGAGCTCAGGTAGGTGGACGGACGCTGGGGATGATGTCTCTGAAGTTTGAGCGGTGCCACTTTGAGCTTTTGAGCTTCTGCGGGAGTTCGCAGAGTCTGGTGGTTGCTGATCGACAGGAAAGAAGTTGCACTCCTTCTTGAGTCTAATGCAATTGATACATCTCTTTTGATTTTCTGCTGGGGACGGAATACACCGGATCTTTCTTCGACGACAATGACCTATTTTTGACAGTCAGTTTCATGTGATCACAAAGCGATCAGCTACCCGCAGATGGCCAAGTTGATAACTTACCACACGCAACAGAAGTTCTGTGATAGCCCAATTTATTTCTTCTCTTCTCCGCTGATAACGCCAAAGCTGCCGCGTCTGCGGTTGCCTGGCCTCGAATATTTGGAGAGGACATGGACCGCTTCATCTTGCTTGACTTGGTAGCAGATGCCACCGGGTTTGTTCTGTGTTGAGTAGTAGTGGGTGAGGGTGATGGACCGGATGGCGAATATCCTTGGGAGAAATTATGAGGGCTATCGTTCATGGGATGATGATGGTGCATCATAGCTGACGATGGATCCAGCCCGGGATTAGGTGGGGGATATTGGTATGCCATCGATTCTGGATACTCGGTTTCCGTGGAGGGGAGGGTGTGTGGGGTATCGCCCAAGTTGTTCCACATGGTCGAGGTTGGATATTGACGCGTTTGGATAGAGGCTGCCATCAATTTCAATGAATCGAAGGAACGAGCGTGTGAGCAGAGATGAGTCTCCCGAAAGAGTGCAATACAGCCTGGCCCTTATCTTCAACGTCTGAGACGCACGATCCCACAAAGTCCTACACTCCAGAGTGATGCCTTTTTAAAGTCGCCAAAGACGGACCTGTTGGTGCTCCTCGTCTCATTCGAATTGGGAAGATGGCGAACCAAGTCTCAATCGCGTTGAAGAAGTATCCGAATGAGAAGATTCGGACCCAGTATAGACCTGTTCCAACTGCGGCACGGGTGTAGGCGTCAACGGCAGTAGGGAAAAGAGGCCGGTAAGCTGTACATCAAAGCAGGTACGAGGTGTCCACGAGGTATTGTGATCGCGTGTTGTCTTTGGACTTTGAAGCGTGTGAGGGACAAGAACCAGAACTAATGAAGCAGTTATTAAGATCAAGGACTCTGTCTGTGGCTTGAGTTTGCAACAGAATATATGGCCGCGTCGAAGTGTACGTGTGAGATAGGTAGCGCTCCACGGAGAGAGAGAGAGAGAGAGACAGAGAGAGAGAGAGAGAATTCCAAGGCTGTTCACAACGAATGAGGGTGTGTTGCGAAATCGAGTCTAGATCAACTCGGACCAGTGGTGGTTGTGTGGATGCCCCAGAAATAGTAAGTAATAAGTAAGAGGTCGAATTCCTCTGACAAACTCAGAATGACGTGCCTAGTTCCACGGCAAGGAGGAGGACGAGGACGAGGAGGGGCCAGCAGCAGTATCAAATTAAAAACTATTCGAACTGAAAAATAACGTGGTCGAAGAAAAGCCGTTCGGTGAGAGGAACAATGGGAAATGGCCAGGACAGGAGGGGCAAAGGCAGGCCCATAAGAAAGAAAAAGCGAACGACGACGACGACGAGGAGGAGGAGGAGGAGGAGGAGGAGGAGGACAATTGATGATGAAGCATCTCCTGAGATCAACAAAACAGCCGAACAGCGAACTACGGTTAGACTTTTTCCCACCATCAATCATACTGGATTACTGTATGGACGAGGTTTGTCTACGACGCCACGAGATTGGGTTGTATTCAGGTCAATCAAGGCCAGGTCCACCCCCTGAATCTCTTTGGAGCGCACGTCTGGGATGCGCTCATGATGCTTGTCCTAGTTGGACTTAAGCTCCATCTGCTTCTACGAAGTACCAGCCTTAAGATCCCAGCTCTCTGGCGCCATCTTTTCCTTCTGCTGCAGGCTTACGGGGACGATCCGCATGGATGATGATGCAGAGTCTTCCCCAAGGAGGGTTCGTCAAGCAGAGTCGTATGCACGCACGCATTCCCGCACGCCAGACAGTGTGGCACTACCAGGACGACGAGCTCTGCGCGCTGGGGAGCTGGCTAGACCTAGATGCAGCATTGCATCTTGGGTACGTACTGTACGAGAGGCCTGATGACCCCAAGCGCCGAGATGTCGAGGGAGAGAGAGATGGGTGTATATACTCGTGTCCTAAGGTCCAGCACCGACCGAGCGACCGTCGGCGAAGCGAAGTCCACTGTATCGCCGCAACACACTTCGGTCGATGAGGCGTCAAGGGGGTGTCTGGACTAACTGGCGAGCCGACCGTCGTGTATATATTATTATTTCCTAGGAGATAGGCCGCTTGGCCGACAAGAGATCTTGCGGCAGTCAGCCTGTGTCTGGTCTGCGCTTTGTAATGCCCGGGCACGCAAGATCATACTGTGCAGAGATGAGATGGCAGGCTTCCGTCGCCCTCGGCCTGTCAGATTCCCAGGCGCTGGAAACCGGTATTTCACAAGGTGCGACGAGATAGAAGACAGAGAGCTGACAAGTCATCGAAGCCTTCGTAAAGCGCCTATTATTAGTTCTGAGCAAAGGAGCGACGTTCAGAGGCGTCCGGTGGGCGTGCAGTAGTACTTTCGTACGGTCGCAGTGCTAACGGACGCCACAAGTTATCAGTCGTCGTTGGATTTCAAAATACTTGTGGTGCAGGCTTCAACCTGCACATGGATTGATTGGCTCGAGATTGTCCTGCCCATCCGCTGTCATTGCTCGCATTGATGTGCCCCTGTAGTCATCGACGAGGACGACGAGGACGAGGACTCGCAGCACAAGGTCCTGGAGAGACGTAGCGTCGTCGCCGAGGTTGTTGTGGTACTGTACTCGGTCTGGCGTCGTTTGAGAGGATCCCAACATCCATTATCTTGACTATCCAGTCCTGAAGGTCGTCGGCGTCGTCGTCTCCTGGCCCCTGCGCCCTCCCTCAAGTATCCATATGGCTCGCCTTGCGATTCGGCCATCTCCCCATCTCCCATTCTTCATCTCCCATCTCCCATCTCCCATCTCCCATCTCCCACCTCACGCTCCAGCGCAGGGCCCCCGGCCGACTTTCCTCTTCGGAACCTTAGTAGCTGATAATATATTGACGTACATGGCAGTAGTGCAGAGGATCTCCAATTCTCCCATGGCGAAGGTCTTAAGCCTTGGCCTCTTTTCCATGTCGATCACCGAGGTGCCCATGCCATCCATCATCCATCCTTCCGCACAGCTGTACGAAAGGCACCTCCCACCCATAATTATATCATATTCTCAACTCTGGGAAATCCCGGGTTCTTGGAAGCTGTTTAGCTATTAGGCACACTCGCGCACACTCTCGCACAGAACGGCGAAGGTTAAAAGTCCGCCCTCAATGGCCTTGTGGCAGCTACTGAATGCTGTGCATGATTTGATGTCACTACCTTATGCTACAGGATGTAATTCGAAATCTTCCATTCTCGGCTGTGGACGGCAGTGGCGAATCAATTACTGTGTTGAGCCTGGGCTTCTGCAAAAGTACTGGGTGCTGCCAGCAAGCTGCGGATGAACTGTGAAAATGGGCTTGCTGCCAACCTGGATCTAGTCATTCCAAGCGAATTTGCCTCGAGTCCCAGTCACAACCTATGGTTCTTAAATACCTCGGGGTGTTGTGTAACTTGCAGCAGGTTACAAAATGGCCGGGTCCCTCCCTAAGGGTCATTATTAAGTCGTTCATTAAGTATGGAAGCATTCATGGATTCCAGGAAATCGCCTAGATTTCCTGCGTGCTTATACTGGTAGTTAGTTTTACAAGACCCAGGAGTCCAGAACTCGTCGAAGGCTGGCGAACTCCGAGCTCTTCCTGTGTTCTATGGGTATAGATAGCCACTAGACTCAGACCCCAGTGCTCCATTGTATACAAAGTTTTTTCTCTCGGCACTTCCGTCCATCATGCTAGCATGCAAAGAAAGATGGCAACACCTAGAGCGGTTGGCAAAAGCAATTGCAGCATTTGCGGCTTGAGAATGAGGGAAGAACCAAGAGGCAGGTCTCATCTGCACATCTGCACAGCTATCTACACAACGAGCAAGTGGGCGCGCGGAGCTATTCACGGAACCCAATTTCATAGGTCGTTGCTTTAGCATATGCGATTATTTATTTTACTGTCACTTTTGCTGCTGTACTGTAGGGTGCAGACTTTAGAACCCAGAAACAGGGCGAGCTGAGAGGTTCCATACTTCTTCCATTGGGAGTGGATTCTGGGGGGTGTAGTCTACAATGCCACAACGATCTTCAACACGATCAAGTTACAAAGGGCATCATAGCGAGCGACCGGTTACAAGAAGATCTCCGGGTCAGTTACGAAGTACCTACCTCACGAAAAAACGTTCGGAATAACAGCCAGATGTTCGGATCAACGGCTCTCGAAAGAACTGTCATGAAAATTCTTCCGACTTTTTGTGGCTCGTCGCAGCGCGAAGGGTCCACGGAACCGCCAAATGTCCACGCAGGTATGGTGACACCGTGGTACATACGTTGGTAAGGTTGTAAGGCTCATGACTCCGGGGGGGGAACTCGTGTGGACTGGTGACTGTGGATGTCTTTGACGGGCCAGCTTCTGCCTGGAATATGGGAATATGGGAATATGGGAGTTTGAAACCCTGCTTCCACGCGAAAGTCTTCGGATGACCACCCCGGGGTGTTCCCGTTCTTGGTACTGTAGCAGTGCGACTTTGAGTTTGTGCGAACTCACTGAACAGAGCGTGTATGAAGATGCTTGATATCTGCCTCCTGCTCATTTGGCAGACAGAGAAAGAGAAAAGCCTCTTGGTCCTACGGGTGCTTTCTCTGCCCGGCAGTTCGTGCTTTGCTGAGAGAGAGAGAGGGAGCGTCTCATCAACTTCGATCTACCTAGGTACCTAGGTACCAATGCTGTTTGAGCTCGACACAGGCGACCGAGGGTTGGACTTCTATGAGCTTGTCACTTATACTATGCCCCCGGTTTAAAGCAGATTCCGGTCGCCTGTACGGAAGTACCATGAAGTCATACCTACCTAGACCAGCCCTCCTGCCATGCCTGTTCTTCTAACCGTGTGGTATCCAAAGCACCGGATACTCCTACGGCAATATCCTCACAGCATCCTGCT
This sequence comes from Pezicula carpinea, assembly GCA_026119845.1. Lineage (NCBI taxonomy): Eukaryota > Fungi > Ascomycota > Leotiomycetes > Helotiales > Dermateaceae > Pezicula > Pezicula carpinea. The sequence continues at coordinate 336,116 of JALRMK010000020.1, forward strand.
TGGGCTGCAAGGTACATGCCGTGACGACTTCGTTAGTTTGGTTCGAGATTCTGGGAACAGTCCACCGCTTGTGCCAGATATCTGGACGGCAGTTGCACATTGAAAGCCTCATCGGCATCTAGTTGTGCTTCGGGACTTAGTTCTACGACCGAATGAAACTAGTGGCTCAGAATATATGAAGAGGCTTCCTCGTCTACTTAGATAGGTAGGCAGCGCGAACAATTCACCCTCAAGTCGCATGCACTCCAATGCCAAGCTATCGTGGCTGGTTGTGTGCCATTCTGTGTCTGTTATCTCGAAGGACGTCATCATTTCTGCTGTAGCAGGTGTGAAGGTGCGTGGCCTTCATCAACTATGCAGCATTGCTCTTACTGATACTTTGCAGGAGACAGTTCTCTTATTTCAAATATCTTGACCAAGAACGGTGTTTTGCTTCTTGGTCCATAAGCTCGAGGCTCAAGGCTAAAGAGTCTTTTCATCCTAAAAAGCAATTGACGGATTGAGACGAAACACTTTACATGCGTACTGTTAAAGCGACCTTCGAGGTGAGAGCAGCCCTTTAACCCATGTCTTGTGAGAGGAGTGTATGTGTTTAAGTCTTGTACAAGGGTTGAAAATGCCTTTTCAACGTGTTATATTGTTTTGTTTTTCGTTGAAGTCTACTATAAAAGTAGCAATGTCAACCGCTCGACAGGAAAATATATCATATCGTGGCCGTAGAGCCGTTCTAGAACATTTGCTACCCATCTTTCGTTGATACATTGTGTAGCGCACTCACCACCACCGTCTTGGATTGAAAAGCAAACAATCATTTGCATTATTCTATTGGTTGTGATACTTGTGCTACCCATAGAGAAAATCGACCGACTTTCTGACTGACTTGCTCATCGACTAAATTGGAAGCAACCTGAAGGCTCTCGTCAAGACCGGCTCGTGATGCGCCCTCCTGGGAATTCACGCTTTCACTCTTCTACTGTGGTGTTTATAAGTACAGTAGTCTACCTACCTAGTACAGCTAGTGGATATACATTTAAGTTAATATACATATTTATATTACGTCAAATAACATAGTAACTTAAAACAAAACAGCTTGCTGCTTATGGTAGAGCGAGAAGTCGAGACGAGAGTAGAAATAACTAGTTCTGCTTCTCTCTGTTCTAATTAGTAAAATCCTACTCTTTCCCCTTTTAGGCTTACGCAGTTGTAGTCAACACTACCTACTTATAATAAGGGGGGAGCGTGAGCGTGTACCTACCACGATCCCCAAAATTAAAAGCTGTACTGTACTGAAAATAACCACGGATCAGCACTAAAAGGACGGCCTCTCTCACGCTAAACATCTTCTGTTATTATTTAAGACTCAACAGCGTGCTGCTGCATATAGAAGATATAAGTGCGCGGGCGACATTATGATGAGTGATGTTGAATTGGCTTTGCACGCAAGACACAGCCATGGAACTGCAAAGGCGCAGTCAACCGCAGTCAACCAGTGCCGGGGATCAAATCGGTCAGACGTGGCGGTGGCACAGTGGCATGCATCGCTGCACTTCTACTGACAGTACAACTTTGTGCATTTCAGCCCCGTCGACCTGTACTCCGTATGCTTTCCTTGTGCATGGAGATGCAAAAGTGGAATTTATGCATCGCCCCCACAGCATCAACAGCGAAGGGCTGTTTTGAAGCTGCCATTGTGCCTGCAAAGCGAATACTGTGCTACCGTGCTGTACGTCCAACGACTCCTCCATGTGTAGGTGCCCCCGTATGTACCAACGTTGACCTAGCTGTCGCTGGAGACTCGTGCAAGACTGGCTCAGGCCGTGAGTGAGCGAGTTGCTGCAGTGCTCATGGCGGAGTGATGTGCAGTAGGGAAGAATAGCGACCCTACGAACTCGTCGCCGGTGTGCCTCGCCTATGTATCCCCCAGGCTGCAGTGCGGCTCTCTCAGGAACACAGCCACTCTGGGTAGCATTGAAGAATGATGATGCTATTCATGTCAGCCATGTAGAATGCCTACCTCCTGCGTGCGACCTGCTCCCTCCCCTCGCGGTGTAGGAGAAAGTCGTAACCAACCGTTGTGTGCATCTTTGGCATCTGGTGTGTTGGAAAAGGCGACAAGGCTCCTTCTCCCTCTTATCGACTTTAGCGCTGAGTGCATCGGCGCCCCAAAGTTCGAAACCCCCCCCTTCCAACCCATCGTTCCTAACAACTCACCACCACATTCGCTCCGTCGTCTGGTCTTCTACTGCAGATCGTCCAAGCATTCATATTCTGTCTGTTCTATCTACAATCCTAGCCCTTTCGCATCCTTCATCTCGCCCTCATATGTCGACCGGTGCTTCCTGTTCTTGAACAACCGCCTTTCTTTCCCAACCACCGACATCCCGATTCCCGTCGCGATCAGGCAGGCCACCTCAGAAGCTTCCCAAGGCTACAATGCTCACCACCCTGCCATTTGCCATTTGACCTCATCGCGCACCAGCTGAGTAGGCCTAGCCTTGTCCGCGATCACATCATTCTTTATAAGACTCGATCCCAGTCCTGCAGTCTCCGCCACTCCCGTTGTACCGCGATGTCTTCCTCAACGTACACCTCTCCAGACAATCATGACTCGGAATTGAACAACAACTACCTACCTACGACACCATTGGAGTCCACCTTACTATCTCCCTTCGACTACTCTCACACGATCAGCAACTCCGCTAGTCCGTCGTACCACATCGACGGTACTCCCGGCGAGAGCATATCTGAATACAGCAACTACCAACCCAGCGAAGTTCCAGAGTTGGACGAGTTCTTCGGTGTAAACTTTGACGACGCTGAATTCCAACAGTTCCCGACACTATCTTCTGCGCCTGAGAGCATACACCAACCTCAGCTGATTCATTCCCAATCAGATCCGGCAACCTACTTCGGAGGACAACGACCTTTTGAAGGCATCGATTCTGTCAACTGCATACACCCTTTAAGCCCTACACATACAAGCACACCGAGCACACCCTCGCCCAAGAGCGAAGCGGATGACCTAAGAACAAGATCGATCAACTCTCAGCACAAATTGACGACTCCAGCCTACAGGTCGCAATCTCAGAACTTCCCTTCGCTCGCGGCCACACACGCTGCCGGTATCCAATTGACACCCGACCAAAGCAGCAGTAGTCATACAAGCGCTGAAGGAATTGAGCCGACAATGTCGCGATCTGGACTTAGCCCCCAGGTTACTGTTTCACAATGGGGAAACCCGGAACTGGGGGAAGCTCAAGATAATAGGCGTGCACGCGGAATGTCCAGTGGCTTCTCTGCAGCCGGACAGGGACCACAAGCCGCTGCGGCGAGAGATGATAATGGTTTTTGGAGACCCAGCGAGCTGACCGGCCAGGCAGGGTTGGATCCCGAGAACCGTAAATTGATGGCAGACTTGGAAGTTCCTACATTGAATGAACAAGCAGAGAAACGTCAGCTCGAGGAGAAGATCACGGAAGTAAATGACTGGGTAGCAAAATCCACGCCAAGCGTCTTTGCTGAGCCTTCTGAAAATTCATACTTCGGTCACGATCCAACCTCGGATGCAGACTCCATACGACTACCATCTGATATAGACAGCAATATCTTGCCAGTTGACGATGCGGCCAGTATTCGCGAAAATAGAGCGCGAGACGGAGATGTGTACTACAATTTCAAGAACAATGGTTTCAGGTCCGAACTCAATGACGCCGATTTGAAGTTGATTGTTCGTCGGCAGTGGAACGATGTCCCAGCAGTACCCACTAAGACAGATACCAACTATCAGCCACCAACTGCAGCCGATGCTATGAGGGAGTACAAGGAGAACGCCGATAGATTCTCGGTTATTTCCCGAGTTGCAACGTGGGGTACTCGAAGACGAAGTGAACCGAATCTCTCAGACATTGAGTCTATCGCTGACGGCAGTTTTCTCAAGAAAATGTCCATCAACGACCCTGTAGGATCGGATAGAAACCGGTCCGCAAATCTTCTTGACACTGGTTTTGGTCGCATTGCGAATATCGTTCGCAAGAGAAGCGAAAGTAAGCTTAAGCGATCAAATACCGCTACGAAAGAGCCTGAGATCCATCCAAACACCCGGAAAGAAAGCCAAGGAAGCCTTGCTCCTCCACCAAGGAACAACAGCTTTGGGAGAAAGCCAGCACCAAGCATAAACACGGCTTTTGCAGCTATGGCCGGTCCCCTTGCAGCTGTGGGAGCTCATGCCCATGCACGTAGCGGTTCTGTAAGTGCGACGTCTCCAACTCCGAGAAGCCCAGTGAACCTTGGCTTTGTTGGACAGGTGATCAGGCGTGCTAGAAGTAGAAGCGACTTGCCTCGCCATCAATCAAGCGATAGTGTGGGAGGTATTGCTGACCTCTTGCGCCGGCAAGGCGGTCCTCCAGTCCCAAATACAGCATTTCAGTCAAATGGCGTGGAACAGTCGGTCAATGAGACTGATGTGAGACCTCCCGAGAACATGGATCAAGATGACGACGAGGACGACGAGGATGAAGAAGGTGATGGAGATGAAATGGACCAGAAACTAGGATCAGATCAATCATCCGATCCTATTGAGCCCAGTTATGAAGGTTTCAAGGCTCATGTCCGCCGACTGAACCCTACGATGCACACTCAATACAATTGGCTGGTGAGCAGAATCGCCCACCAGCAAGAGATTCGATACAAGAACCTGCTCAATGCAAGAAAGAAGCACTCCGAGACTGTCATGAAGGGTAACTGCCAAGCAGGTCACCATTGCGTGGCCAGAGGTGGAAAAGCCACTTTACTTGATGTAAAGGGCAAACGTCGGGATGTAGAACGCAACACCACCAGTCTACGTCTGACAACCGAATTTTCTGATGAGGACTCAAACCCCGGAGAAGGTGCGCTCACAAACGATAGCTTCCCACTAGGGGTTCCTATGCCACCTACCCGGAGTCTCCCGGCCGAATTCGAGTGCCAGCTATGTTTTAAGGCCAAGAAATTCCAGAAACCATCAGACTGGACAAAGCATGTCCACGAAGATGTTCAGCCATTTACTTGCACGTATGATAAGTGCAAGGAGCCCAAATCCTTCAAGAGGAAAGCAGATTGGGTCAGACACGAGAATGAACGACATCGTCACTTAGAGTGGTGGGTATGCCAAGTTGAGGATTGTAAGCATCCATGTTACCGCAAGGACAACTTTCTACAGCATCTAGTTCGAGAGCATAAGCTACCAGAACCAAAACAGAAGACGAAGGCTGCCATTAAGAAAGCTCATGCCACCGAGCCGGCATGGGGAATGGTGGAACAGTGCCACCACGAGACGATGAACAAGCCTGAGGACGAGCCTTGCAAGTTTTGTGGAAAGACTTACAACACTTGGAAGAAACTTACGGTTCATTTGGCGAAACATATGGAGCAAATCAGCCTACCTATTCTCGGACTTGTGGAAAATCGGCACGTTGATGCAAACACCATCATCAGCCCCGTAGAGGAGAACCGCACGCCGGTAACACCTTTTCCGAAGTTGGAGTCGTCCACAAGTCCTTTCAGTATGAATGACGTCTCCCCTCAATTCACGGGGTTTCAACAAACTCAGCAGCCCCATTTTTATCCTACAAATGCTCAAGCTCCAACATACGGAATGCAACCACAGATGCAGCAACCAAATATTATGTATGAGCAAAATCCTATTTACACCAGCCAGCAGTCCTACCAGATGGGCCAATCACGCGGGTTCAACTCGATGGAAACTAGCTTTCCACCTGCGATGCCGGAATCCAACTACAACGCTCACCAGCCTCAGTATTCGATACCACATGCTTATGTATCGGGCCCTACAGCAGTCCCAACTTTCCAGCCACAGAATATGCTCGGCATCAATACTGCTGGATTTGGGTACGATGTAATGCCTGTGAATACAGCACAAACTTATCATCAGATGCCAATCCGCCAGGCTCAGGGGAGCGCCTCGCCCTATGGTCACTCGCCACAGAATGGACATTTTTATGCCCAGTAGTTGGGACTCTATGACATATTTTACAATTGCCTTGGAGTTGTTCCCAGAGGAACAAACTAGTTTCTTTTGTTATATGTGTACGACTTTTGACGGCTGGATGAAGGCGTCGTGCGGGTTTTATGATTTTCTGGGATCGGAGATACCATAAGACGTGTTTTTGGTCATTTCATACAGGGCGTTGTTTGGTCATTTGATATGAATACAATGAAGTGTTTCTACCATATACAGGACTCGAGGTCACTAATTCTTTGTCCTTATTTATAACATAATTATTGGTCTAGGTTCGTCTTGACCCGCCAGATGGTTCCTCGCTTTAAAATAGAGAAGAGTAGTACACCGAGGAGAAAACACAGGTCTTCGAACCATGATTATATTCGCAAGACTCGAGCATATATTGGTGAAGCTACAGCATTACAGGTGACATGGGTGATAGGTTGCAGCCTAAAGTCAACGAATGGTCTTGTCTCTGTTCCTCGATCACAGCACCGTCTATAGCGCCTGCCTTTCTTCAAGCAGCCCCTCTGCAAAGCACATTCAGCGTCATACCTGTACTTTTCTTTTCCAAACCTAGCCTGCTTTCCACCTGTATTCAAGACCATACAAGACTACGGCATCCATTTCATGACCCGCCCTAGTGCCTTGCGCAAGAAAAGCAATATAACAAAATACGAGACGAGTATATATATAAAAGTCCATCCAGAAGGTGTTCAACGGAAGGAATATACATGTGTGTGCGCCATGAATGCAGGACATGGTTTTTTAATCATTTCCCGTTCCAAGCACGAAGAGACACGATGCCGTAACTTGCATTCCTGATACACAGTCTTTACCTCAAATACGTCGCGGCCGGCGAAGGACTGCCATCTAAGCTCACCATTACTGATTGCACGTCGGTGGTGATAAAAGATTTTCCGATTATTGATGATGCAGGATGTTAATGGAATCCATACTACTCCTCATTGCGTGTGGCGTGTCTGGATGGAATGTTGCCATCGCGTGCACACTCCATAACGACTTACTGTCGTGCCCAATTCAAGAAGCCGTGGAAAATCAAGAGCGGTATGGGAATCACAAAAAGAAGTCGGCCCTTTGGGAAAAACTGCAGCTTCGAGCGTGCCCAGATCTCACGGGGAGTCCGTTTGCAAGCGAGCTGTTAGTAGCAAGCTGGTTTCTGTGTGTACTAGTAACAACAGCGAGTTCTATTTGCTTCAATGGTTAGCAAGTTGTAAATATCCACTCAAACCCTCTGACCGGAGTCCTTGAAGTAAGGCAAGTAGTAAAAGAACTTTACTGCATTGGAACAGCTTGTAATCTAGGAATGGCAGGAGAGTGGTTAAGCGAGGAGGGTATCAGTATGCAACGACAAAACTTTAAAATAGGCAAGCTTTGAGCTTTACAGTAGCGCATTTCTCATCAAGCGAATTTACTAGGAAAGATTTCAGGGGGCAAAGTAAAAGAAACACGAGGAAGCGCGAACATATATCCCAATCCTAAATTCATCCACCATCTCAAACATCCTCAGTCTCTTGTCTCCCAACACAGCACAGCACATATATTGTCAAATCATGAGTCAAAGTAAAGCAAGACGTACAGCTTCCAAATATCAATGGCTGAAAAGAAAGTGAACTTCAAGTACTCAAGCGCTTACAATATCCAAGAGCAGCATGCCTCTTCCGTAAATGTTCTTTCGCCTTGTCAGCACGACTATACGCTCTTCCACAGTCGGTAACAGGGCACAGTTGAGTCTTTGATGCCTATTGCAAGGTGGCATCTGCAATGCTAGGGACCAAGGTAGAAACGACGAGGGTGACTGCTTGAACTCGGACATATTACATCTGAACTTGAGGATCTTGTTGGGACACTGCTGTCATGGGCCAGTTTGATAGTTGTGTTGGCTTCCAGACTAAAATGCCAATTGTGGCCAAACCAAAGCATTGGCGACATCAATATCATGTTGGACGACTTTGTTCCTCGATTAGTTTTGTTGCCCCCGTTCGTAGGTGAGATTCCCCGCTGGCATAAATCCTCTGTGTCTAATTGACATAAGCTGTGGCTTGCGCCCATTCATAGTTGAAATGCCCTTCTGACAAGAAGCCTTCCCGCGTCCAATTGCAACTTCCAAGTAGTTTGTGGTCTGGGGATCAATGAGGTGTCAGCAAGGGTGGAAAAAAAGCTACCTCAAACGGCAACAAGCTGAAAGCAGGTAAATTCTCCATTCCATTGAACCACGTCTCCTGGTAGCAGTCTGCCTGCATGACGAGGGTATCGGCGAGACGGGTAGATTTGAGAAAAAAGGTAGTCGAGGTGGTGTGAACAAGGCTGGGTAGCCAGAAGTGAGCAAAAAGTGGCGTGGAACTTGAGAAACAGAGGGATGGGGGGGAGCAGAACTCTTATGTTTGTTTAGAGAGATGGCAGTATATAGGTGGAGCAGAGGTACTCCCTGAATGAGGTACTTCGGTGAGCGCGCTTGTTTTTGAACATGTGGAAGCTTTTGGTGTTGAAGGGTAAAAAGAGCGCTCCGTGTGACAAGTGAATAGATGTCTGAACCTTTCTGTTTCTGAATAAACATGACCAGGGGACTGCCAAGTACAGAAGAGACATTGAGCGGAACAGGTGGAGGCGAAACAGCAATGTGCGACAATAGTAGATTGTAATCGATCAGAACAATAGACACTAGAATTTACAATGTTTAAGGTGAAGTAGCTTAGCCCGTAACGTAACGGTTGCCTCCCAACGGCTCATATCATGAATACACACGCCAACAATATACATTTCCAAAGCTATGTCAAAAACACAAGCCATAGCCCCCTCTTACTCCTTGATCCAATACTTGACTACGACTAGACCAATGTCGTTCATCTACATAGATGTTGTTTGTTACTCAAGGTAATGATAAGGTTGTTAATTACATGGCGGTCACAGATCACAACAAATCAGCGAAGAAGTCGATAGCTCCCCAGCTCTGCTCGCAACCAAATTCTCCTGCTGCCTTCCACAAGTCATTGGCGAAGGAGAGAATGCAGGACTTGCCACCGACTAGAGAACGCCAAGTTAGTATTGCTTTTTCTACAAAAGATAAGATCACGTACCTGCGCTCCTGATAGAGGAGAGAGCAGCTGCCTGCTCGCTAGAGCCAGGGCATGCTAGACCGTTGCACTCTCCTGCAGTTGGCCATCCGGTCTCCAAGGTGATACCAGTCTTGCCGGGACAGAGACTGTCGACAATGCCCAACTGGCTGGCGACGAAAGTTCCGGCCTCAGATGCAATGGTGGCGGCGTTGAAGAATGGGTGAATGTTGCAGCCAACGACGTCAACAACGTCGCAAAGTGCGCTGGCGGATTCTTGCCAGATGTTGAGAGGCTCAGTGGTGGTGGAGGGTCCAGTGTATCCAGCCGAGGAGAATGTTGCCTTGGAAGAGGAGATGAAAACAGCGAGTTCAGAGGCGGTACAGTAACCATTGAAGATAGCCTCGTTACCGATGGAGATAAGCTCAACAAGGTCCCATTGAGCCCAGCTGGTGATGGCTGTCACTTGGTCGGCAGCTCCGCTGACACCGGTTGAGGAGATGAAGACACCGAGGATCATCTTAACACCGGAGATCCTGCATGCGGCGCCAATGTTCTCAAGAGCAGAGCAATCAGTGCTGTAGACACGCAGCGCCGTGAAACCCTTGAGGGCAATGAGAGCGACATCGACGAAAACCTCAGCCTGGTTCTTGCACTGTCCATCGCTGGTGTATGGGGTGTAGGTGATGGCATATTGATCACCAGACGTTCCGAGAGAAATACCGGAGCTCGAGCTAGATGAGCTAGATGCAGAAGGCTTCAGGCTGTTGGGCGAGGTGGAAGAAGCAACTTCGGTAGAAGCAACTTCTGTGGAAGAAGCAACTTCTGTGGAAGAAGCAACTTCTGTGGAAGAAGCAACTTCTGTGGAAGAAGCAACTTCTGTGGAAGAAGCAACTTCTGTGGAAGAAGCAACTT